>JAJOZX010014493.1:0-85198 GCA_023014485.1 Bathynomus jamesi | reverse complement strand
ATGCAAAAAATTGATTCATGCATGCCGAAGCGTTTCGCAGCCATTATGGCAGCTAAGGTGGGTCAAACTAGTACTAAACTATTGCTAAATAATGACCATGTATTCTTGTGTAGAAATAAATAACTTTTCAACGTTTAAAATTGGTTTAATTTAACATTTTATACCAAAAAATGAAATTTAAAAAAAATTCCTAATAATTTGGCCAGTACTGTTATACTGGTACTCTTGCCAATCACAATTATGTATATTGTTTGAAATGAGGAAGAATGTTTTATGTTCTAGTTAAAAATATAGGTATATACATATAAAAAATGAGGGTTTGTTTTTCCTTTCTATTATATACTTTTTGTGTGATTCAGTTTTTCTAAAAGATGACTATATACATATACTAGTATAACCGTATAAGCATGATAGTATAGTAAATTATAGGTAATACTAATATACTTATTAGATTAAAGGAAGAAAATATGGAATAAGTTTAAAACAATAAAAAACAAAAAAAACAAAAACAGACTATCTTCGTTTTAAACAAAAAAAAACGACAAAAAAAACAAAAAAATGACACATAAAAACGACTCACATCACTAGGCCCAGAGCCCAACATTGCCCAGTCCCTGGAGACCAGATTGGGGTTAATATTCAATTTTACTCCCAGTCATAAGCAGTTGAACAAGTACTATATATTGAATTGCCATTAAAAACTAACTAAAAAAATATACAGTATCTTTTGTGCAAATTTATTCAAATGTACGGTACTTTTTTCAATAAAATATATTTCTTGTTTTGGCTATAATATACTACTTTTTTTCATAAAATATTTTTCCCGATTGGGCTATTTTTTAGCTACTCTGTGACTTATTTAGTTTTTTATTTTCTGCTCTGGCTATTTTTTTTTAATTGGATTCAGTTTGGTGGTGTTTGTGATAGAATTATGACATGCCATTCGAGTGATTTTGACTTTAAGAACTTGATTTGTCATGTGCCCTAGATGAAGACAAAGCATTGGATGTTTTTATCAATTACAGCATTATTCTGTCATCCTTAACTTGCCTGAAATGTGACAGTGAGTGCCTAATATGAAAAGATCAGAAGATATTTAGGTGAAATAACCCATTTAACTTTTTGTTGTCTATATAAATGATCTAGAGAAGGGCCTATCATGTAAATCCTCAAAATTTGCTGATGAAACAAAATTAGGCCATAATGTTAAATCAGTAGCAGGAGCAATGACAATACAAAAAGACTTAGAGTAACAGCCTGGGCAGATAAGTGAGAGATGAAATTTAATGTTGATAAGTGCAAGGTTATGCATATTGGGCCAAAAAATCCAGAATTTGAATACAATATGAATGGAATTTGGATTAAAAATGATGATAAAGAGAAAGACTTAGGTGTCACTGTGACTAATGAACTTAAACCCTCAAATCACTGTATGGAAATCAGAAATAAAGCAAATGTTAGACTCAATCTCATGCAAAGACACATTGAATACAAATCACCCACTATTATAAAGCAACTATACATTTCATATGTGAGACCCCTCCTCAAATACTATATTCAATTTAATAGTCCCTATCTGATACAAGATATTGAAAAACTGGAAAAAGTACAGAAACGAGCAACAAGAATGATCCCATCTCTAAGACAATTGACATATAAGGAAAGACTGGCGTATCTAAACATGTTCTCATTAAAAAGGAGGAGGCTAAGGGGTGATATGATAGAAGTGTATAAAATGATAAAAGGGTTGGATAAGATAGATTTTGATTCTCTTTTCATTAAAGATCACAATAACCAGACTAGAGGTCATAGTATGAAATTATTTAAGCCAAGATGTAGAACAAATTTAAGAAACATAGTTTTACAAACAGAGTACAGTAATTAAGTTTTGGAACAGTCTGACAGAAGTAGTGACTTCAGATACACTTGATTCTTTCAAAAGAAGGTTAGATAGTTTGATGTCTGCAAGGGGCATCTGGTGATAGTGTTTAAGCCCATTTTTATTGCATGAATGGTACTAGTTTATTTCATATATATTATGTGCATTTGGGTGATAGATCCCACAGTTCAACACAGGTGTTGTGGGATATAGGGAGGCAGTATCTTGGGTTAGGGGATACTCTGTCCTTACACACCCCATTTAAAGAGATTCCTCTGCTGAGCAGTGCCCCCTATAGTACTGTGAGGTATTGAAAAACTCATGATCTTCACTTACCCCACAACACCTTTAAATGGGAGACCCAAAATGGGTGCACACACATTTCTACATTACTGTACAGTCTTTACAGCCACACCTACACTTTTCCTCTTAAGTATATATATTGTAATGTATATGGTTGTAAATTGTGACTTGGTCCGCAATTGATATGGACCGTGACTTATTTTTGGTTGGCAAGGTACTGGTATTGATGGGTACCATAATGAAATTGACTGGATTTTTTGGATCTGATATATTTGCATATTTGTGGATAGTAGCCTATTATGACTTTGATCCTCTGGATCCAGAGATTCTATCTTTAGTTTTAAATTGATAATTAATTAGTTTTATAAAAATTGGTTGTTGCCAGTGTACAGCAGTTTTTGCATAGTGGAGCTACCTTGATGGGACGAAGTGGCCCCTAGTGTGCCCACTATAAAAATTTCTTATGTTCTTACGAATGCCCGGTTAGGCCAATTGTATGCCCTTCATAATTGGTTGTTAACTCAGGATATTTTTGTTAGTTTAAACGAAAATGATGAGAGCAAACTTTTCTAGTTAATTCTGAGGTGTTTTGCACGTTTCCTGTGGTAATGCGTCATTTACGAGATCTCATAACATGAACATGTCCTATATATTTGTTATGATATCTCAAAAACTATGCATTTGCATAGGAAACCAATGGCAGATTCATGCAAAGCACCTCAAAATTGACTAGAAAAGTTTGCTCTCATTATAAAACCAGATTGGGAGTAAAATCGAACCTACTTCCCTAGCCACATCAGCATCACTAGGCCCATCCACCTCTCTACTCCTAAGTTCCTAACCTTAAGTGGGGGCGAATGTAAAGGGGAGAGAGCTTGAATAACCGATGGAGCGAGAGAGACATCCTCCTCCTCCAAATCAGATTCATGCAACGTTTTGGTATTATTATAGTTCAAATCTGACCTCCATTTCCCTCGGAAAAGAGATCCAACAAAGTCATAAAATTTTTTTTGGGGTGTATCTAGTGTGTGTTCGTACCAGGCCTGGATTAACCATTAAGCAAAATAAGCACGTGCTTAGGCAGTGACGTGCACAGACTTTCAGAAGGGCAGGGGCTCAGTTGAAAAAAGGGCACTCCCCTAACAGTTTTAAAAATGAAATCCGCAATGCCATATAGGCTATATATATGTATATACACACAAAGAAAAATTTTAAAATTGTATGTGGTAAATATTCTTAAATTCCATTAAATTCAATGCATTATTTTTGTATATAAAGCTGATTAAAGAAAATAAATGAAAATTTGTTGTAAAAAGGCGTTTTATTGCAAGATTGCATCGTTTTATTGCATCGTTTTATAATAAATAATCTAGGTATTTTTATTCACTTTTAATGAAAATTGGGTTAATATGTATTTTATCCCACTCAGAATATCAAAAGCAAATATAATTATAAAATATTAAAGCATAATTTTCTCATCATTTTCATATAAGTCACTATGCTCGCAGATGCGTACTTAACAAATTATGTACATTTGAATATTATGACATTTTTGCATTTTTTTCCCGCCCTTCCAATATTTTGATTGGTGACGTCATGAGAACATGATATATGAGCAAGATTTTTTAAGTTCTTAGGCCTTTTAAGTTGCTAGTCTACTTCTGTTAGTTTTTGATAGATGTTTGTGGCGATGACATGTGAACGGTGCGAATATTATTTTGAGGATTTAATATACTCTAGGCTAGGTTAGCCAGGGTTAGGCTAGTTTAGCTAGGGTTAGGTTAGGTTAGGTAAGGTTAGGTTAATTAGTACCAAAATACATTTTCCTAGTAATATTTGATGTGTTTTGCTTAGATTTTGACTTCCATTTCCCTTGAAAATGAGCCAAACTTCAAAGTACTATAACTTTGTTGGATCTCATTTCTGACGGAAATGGAGGTCATATTTGAACAAATCACATCAAATACTACTAGAAAAATGTATTTTGGTGTGTAAAATGACTGAGTGACTTAATATACATAATTACCGAAAATTGTATTGTTTTTAAAAATCAATTTCATATTAAAAATGAAAAGGTTATGATATGTTGTTTAATAAATCATTTATTAATTTAATGAAATTCATGCCAGTACTAAAACCCAAAATCCATCGTTTGACACACTGGTGTACTGATGGGCCTAGCCTAGTAGGGAACGTGGACGTTTTTACCAACTTTACGAGTAATGTCATACAATATTTTTTGGAGTAATGTCACACTGCTTTGGATTCCAACTTACCATAATTATCAGTGAGAAATCACTAGTTAGCTTAGGTTAACGTAAAATAAACAAACAGTAAACAATACACCCACATACCAGAGAGACGCAATCAACAGTGAACAGCTGCAGTCAGTGTTACCACTAGGGACGCCCTCCCTGATTGACAAAATAATAGTAACGGTATGTTAAGTTTATTATTCTAATAAAAAAATCATAGATCAAAGTAATTCCAGTTTTGAAAATCTGTTGAAGTAGCAGTAACTAAATAAAAATATAACTAATTAATTCAAATTTATGTCGAATCAATATATTTATGAATTTTGACTAAAAGGGCACTTTTGATATGAAGAAGAAAAAGGGCAGGGGCTCAAGCACCCCAAGCCCCCCCCCTGTGCACGTGCCTGTGCTTAGGGCACCAATGGAAGGGGGCACCACAGAGAAAACTTTTTAAAGTATAAATAAAGTTATAAGTAGGCAACAATAAGCATTATTTTGCATCTTTTGATCCATGTATGTTGAAATGCTATGTATCTTCAAGGTTAGAAAGCAATGGAATAAAAGATGTTTTGTTTCATACAAATAATGATATTTCTTCATTAGAATTTCTTTTTTCAAAAATTGACCACCAACATCGATTTCTGTAGAAAGAATCGTTTTCAATAAATTTTTGTATTTGCATTTTTCCCTTATAACAGTTTTTTAAAAAATGAATAAAAAAGTGTTGAAAATTTGCATTTTTCCTGTTGCCCTAGTTATAAGTAAATAATTTGCTTATATTGCTTACTGCTATTGTGTTAAATAAATAAAATTAAAAAACAGGTTATATTTAATATAGTTGTGGGGTCTGGCCTGGAAGAAAACTGAATTTTTAATCTATTATTTCACATTCAGCACTTATTGAGTCTTAATGTCTTGTCAGTTAGACAATGGAAGGGTCGAGGGGGAACCATTGTTGGGCTGTGCTTAGGGCATCAGTTGGCCTTAATCCGGCCCTGGTTCGTACGTTCGTTTGGTGTCCGTGCGCAGCTGACCGTTACATGTCTGCCCAATCACTGCGCTCCATCCATTTCGAATTTGAATTACTTTGCTACTGGAATGGCTTCGTGTGACACGTGCTCGTTCGATTATTACTGCTAGTTAGGTTTAGTTAGGATAGGTTACGTTAGGTTAGAATATGTTAGGTTAGGTTAGGGTAGAGTAATTATGTATAAAGAGTCACTCAGTCATTTTACACACCAAAATACAGTTTTCTAGTAGTATCTATGATTTGTTCAAATCTGACCTCCATTTCCCTCGGAAATGAGATCCAACAAAGTTATAGTACTTTGAAGTTTGGCTCATTTTCAAGGGAAATGGAGGTCAAAATCTAAGCAAAACACATCAAATATTACTAGAAAAATGTATTTTGGTATTGGTAACGGTTCAGAATACGGGCGCCACTTAATTAAGCAAAATTTCGAAAAATACCAGAGACAAAGTTGTTTCTCTCATTAAAATACGTTGATTGCGTGTGTCGCATAGTAAAAAAAAAAACGAAGTTAGAAAATTACAAAAAAATATATATAGCTACTTCAGTGCTTTTTGGGTATGAATCTAGGAAATTTTGAGTTGGCAACCCTACTATCGTTCATTCACTTCAGTTTGAAAATGGCTTCGGTCTGTGATGATGTGCGGTGACGCTAGTATTTTTGGTAATTGTTACGCTAACCTAACATGAATATGTTATTACATTATCATTTGTATAATTTAGGTCTCGGGGGTACGGGGGCGGAGCCCCCGTAAAGATCACGCATCAAATTTATCGGTATAGGGTTTTATATTTAAACCTAGTTACTTTTTATGGTAACGGTTCAGAATAGGGACCACCTCAATTTTTGTTTTTTTCCTCCAAAACATGCTAAAACCATTGGTTTCCTGTTGTTTAGGATAAATCTAATCGCTATTACAGTAAATTATTGCTTGTGCTGTGTTCCATCACCCAAAACCCCCGGGTCCCACGGTGGTCCCCCCAGATTGTAGGAGGGGTTGGGGGTGAAATCACTTCAAGCAATAATTTACTGTAATGGCAATGGTCACATTCATCCTAAACAGGAAACCAATGGTTTTAGCATATTTTGATGGAAAAAACACAAAAATTGAGGTGGCGCCCCTATTCTGAATCGTTACCTTGGTATTAATTAACCTAACCCTAAAACTAACATAGTGGAAATAGTAACCTAAAACTAACGAAAATATCATTACTTAACTTAACCAATCATCAAGGGCATTCAGTTGGCCTAACAGGTTAATATTGGTTATTTCACCGAAATATCTTCTGATCGTTTCGTATTAGGCACTCACTGTCACATTTCGGGCGAGTTAAAGATGAGAGAATAACGGCGTAATTGATAAAAACATCCAATGCTTTCTCTTCATCTAGGGCACATGACGAATCAAGTTCTCAAAGTCAGAAACCACACGAACAGCACGTCATAATTCTATCACAAACACGACCAAACTGAATCCAATTACAAAAACAAAAATAGCCAGAACAGAAAACATCCAACTAATTAAGTCGCAGAGTAGCGAAAAAATAGCCCAAGCCTAGCTCATATATCATATTTTCATGACGTCACCAGGCAAATATTGGTAGGGTGGGAAAAATGCCGCAAAAATGTCATAATATTCAAATCTACATAATTTGGTAAGGACGCATCTGCGAACATAGTGACTTATATCAAAATGATGAGAAAATTATGCTTTAATATTTTACAATTATATTTGCTTTTGATATTCTGAGTGCGATGAAACTCATATTATCCTAGGGGGTTAGGTAAATTTTGAAGGTGAAATTTATGTTTTTCCTATGGTTTTTGATGTGTTTTGAACGAATCTGACCTTCAAAACCGTCGGAAATGACTCGTTTTCTGTGATTTCCCCCACTCGAGATCTCCCGGTTCCCACCAGGGTCCCCCAGATTGCCGGCTGGGGGGAGGGGGGTTATCTCAAAAACGAGTCATTTCCAACGATTTTGAAGGTTAGATTCATTCAAAACACATCAAAAACCATAGGAAAAACATAAATTTCACCTCCAAAGGAAGATGGGTGTAATACTATAAATTTACCAACCTTTTAGTTCGCAACCTCTCGAT
This sequence comes from Bathynomus jamesi, assembly GCA_023014485.1. Lineage (NCBI taxonomy): Eukaryota > Metazoa > Arthropoda > Malacostraca > Isopoda > Cirolanidae > Bathynomus > Bathynomus jamesi. The sequence goes on along the minus strand of JAJOZX010014493.1, from coordinate 77,627 downwards.
ATCCGAACTGGTAGCAATATCGAAACAAGGCGAATCCCCAGAACTCAGCCTAGGCCAAAAGCCCGAGCCGAGCTTAGCCGAGGACCCCTAACACAACGGACCTATCCTATTCAGAGACTAGAAGGATACAATTAGAAAGTGATAAAGTCGAAATCGTAATTAACAATCGAAAAAAGTTTTAGGTATGAATCTTAGTATATGGGCCTAGGCCTAATTGGCCAAGCCTAAGCCAGGCAAAGCCTGGCCCTTTGATGTAACACTTAGACCAGGCACTTACTGTAAGAAAAGTGGACTATTAAATTTGTTGGCTACACAATCAGGGTGTAAATTGGGTAACGGTTCAGAATAGGGGCGCCACCTCAATTTTTGTTTTTTCCACCAAAACATGCTAAAACCATTGGTTTCCTGTTGTTTAGGATGAATGTGACCATCGCCATTACAGTAAATTATTGCTTGAAGTGATTACACCCCCCGAACCCCTCCTACAATCTGGGGGGACACCGTAGGAACCGGGGGTTTTGGGTGGGGGAACACAGCACAAGCAATAATTTACTGTAATAGCGATGGTCAGATTGGTATTATTATAGTTTCAACCACAACTTGATTACTGCATATTTGATGTGTTGTTTAGCTGTATCTCTTCATTTCGGACAACTTTTTCTAATACCACTTCCGTCGCAAATGGATAATAACGGAGATAATAAATATAATAATTTTTGGTCCGCCATATTGTCTCAGTCTAGCCATGGGTACAGTGTGTGAAGGTTGTGCTCTTATTCCGTTTGAAGTGATTCATAAATTTTTTAAGAATAACATTGACTCGTTAGGTTAATTGAATGCCCGGTTAAGTTAATTGAATGCCCGGTTAGGGCAACTGTACACCCTTGACGATTGGTTAGGTTAAGTCATGATATTTTCGTTAGTTTAATGATTTATTTTTTAAACTAATTTACGGCCGGATTCTGAAGGAATCGTTGTGTGGAACCGATTCTGAAGGAATCGTTTATCTTACCACTCCGTCATAACCCAACCCAACTCAATCCAGTGGAGTGGATTGAGTTGGGTTGGGTTATGATACTTATGTTTTTCCTATGTTTTTTGAGGTGATTCACTCGAATTTGACATCCATTTCCACCGCAAATCACTCGTTTTTGGTTTTTGATGTTGGGGTGGGGGGGTCTCAAAAACGAGTGATTTGCGACGGAAACGGATGCCAAATTCGAATGAATCGCACCAAAAAACTTAGGAAAAACATAAGTTTCATGTTCAAAACGAATTGGGGCCGAAACTGCAAATTTACCAGGTTCGGTTCCTAGGTTTTCCGTTGGTTTCTGATGTGATTCATCTGAAAATTACATTCATTTCCGTCACAAATCACTCGTTTTTTATCCCCCCCCCAAAACCCCCGATTTCCCACGCATTCCCCCATATTGTGTGTGTGTGGGGGGGGGGGGGAATCACAAAAACGAGTAATTTGCGACGGAAATGAATGTCATTTTCGGATGAATCACATCAGAAACCACCGGAAAACCTAATTTTTATTTTTCAAAACGAGTTGTGGTTGAAACTATAAATTTACCGTCAGATTTATCCTAAACAACAGGAAACCAATGGTTTTAGCATGTTTTGGTGGAAAAAACACAAAAATTGAGGTGAATCTTATAGTGAACCCTATACCGATCAATTTGTGATGCGTGATCTTTACGGGGGCGGAGCCCCCGTACCCCCGAGACCTAAATTATACAAATGATAATGTAATAACATGTTAAGCTATGCACTTTTTTAGTCATCTAGGGCACGTGACGAATCAAGTTCTCAACACGGCCGCGAGCTCTACTAGCGTCACCGCACATCTGTCACAGACCGAAGCCATTTTCAAACTGAAGTGAATGAACGAGAGTAGGGTTGCCAACTCAAAATTTCTTAGATTCATACCCAAAAAGCACTAAAGTAGCTATATATATTTTTCGTAATTTTCTAACTTCGTTTTTTTTTTTGCTATGCGACACATGCAATCAACGTATTTTAATGAGAGAAACAACTTTGTTTCTATGGTATTTTTCGAAATTTTGCTTAATTAAGTGGCGCCCGTATTCTGAACCATTACTGTAAATTGTATAACCAAGCCTTAATCTAACTGGTTTCAGCAATAAATATTTGAACTTTTGTTTACAAGCTATTCTAGGTACGTCTGATTACCACCATAATAAATATTTGAACTTTTGTTTACAAGCTATTCTAGGTACGCCCGATTACCACAAAGGTTCACCGAAAAAACGTTCTCTACTTATTCATAGGTCCTTGCCAATCTCAACCAAGCTACGCAGGAAAATAAAGAACCAAGAAGTATAGGGTGGGGCGGGCAAGCAGAGCTGTGCCTAGCGGCGCTAATTAGCAACATTAGTTAATTATTAGCGCATCGATTAGTGGCGCTATTTTTCAAAATAGTTAGCGGAACAGATAGCGCCGCTACATTTTTAGGCAATGTTAGGCGCTAACCACTAAGCGATAATATAAATTAAAATGAATAGTCTTAGAATGGTATTCTCTATATTACGTTGCTTTTTGTGCATAATGCTGAACGCAGAATGTATAATAATAAACAGTTTCCTGAACTGAGTATGTAAAGGAGGTCAATTCTTTCCAATAAATAAGTTTAATTATAAATATCAAATTACATAATTTTCTTGAATACCCAATAATCATTTTAAAGATATAATTTTGTTCCCATTTTGTATATATAAATATATACAGTGGTGTAGTGCTGTGGGAACGCGTGGGAACGGCGTTCCCTTACTTTTCTTAGTAGACGGAACGGCGTTCCCTCACTATTTCAAATAAATCCGAACTTACAAATCTCTAACGTCATGAAATTTTAATTCCCACCCCTAGAAGAAATATGAGAAAGAATCATTAACTGTTTCATTTATTTTAGCTTCGACTGAGGCAATGCTAGCCTATAAAGATATGGTGAAACAGTCACCACGGCGTACCAGTTAACTTTTTTTTAGTTAATCATTCCAGTTGTTAGCTATTTTTATTGATCGTACTGGATGTCGTATATCTAATGACACTGGAAATACTGCATCTTCAACCTTGGAATATATCCTAATATCCAGTGCATATGACCTCAAAATATCCCTGAAATTGGTCAGATTTCAAAAGATTTCCCGGGGGGCTTACAGTGCCCCCGGACCCCCAGCTGTATGGGCTCGCCGCGCTCGCCATTGTCCCCCCCGCATCTGAGTAACACTTTCAAAATGCGTTCCCTCACTTCTTTATTTAGCACTACACCACTGAATATATACAAATGCATTATTATTATTAAAAAATAGTACTTAGCTATACATTTCATAAAAATTAGCGCCAATATTAGCGTTAGCGTTAACGCCGCTAATTTTAAAAACTGTTAAGCGTTAGCGGCGCTAGAATTTATTTGCATTAGCGTTAGTGGCGCTATATTTATCAGTTAGCGCGCGCAGCTCTGGATATTTCTAGTCAAGCAGTACTACCAACCGGAAGTTAAAAAAATTAGAGTTAAGTGGGTAACATTTAAAAGAAAGGAAAGAAGTATTAAGTGTATGGAAAAACTATACATGCTTACAACATGGTATCGTATGTGGTACCTTTACTTCTTAATTAAATATAAATTATTAATTAATTGAATTAAATATCTACAAAATTGCCTCGGGATTGGCGACATAGCCTATTGGGAATGAAAATAATTGCCATGCATACATAGAACCCCACATGTAGGCATCGGGCCTGTTTGACAACAAGAAAACCAAATTTATTGTGTCGTATTCAATCAAAATTCTCCATTACTGACTCGTGAAAATTACTTCGAGAGAAGAGTCGACGAACTTTGCAAAATCAGCAAATAATAAAAATATGAAGATATACATTATGTACTGGCAGCACTCTGAGCTGCTTATGTTACAGCAATGCTTTAAGCAAGGAAGATGTACTTTATCTTCCTATAAGTTCTGAGTGAATTCCTCTTAATATAAAACCTAATAACTATAAAAAGGATAGGCCTATTCCTTCAGGTATTTAAATATAGCGACTGCCTATATTAATTACATCAAAGCAACTCGTTGTGTAACTCCATCGTACCGCGGCCCTACATCGAAAAACATCGTCGCGTCCTACGAACAGAAGCGAGGCTCAACGAAATAATAAGGTAAGGCAATTCCTTTCTTTACCATTAGGCAGCGCAAATACAAAGGCAAATAAACATAACGAGGTCCTTTGAAGACCTACACATACATAACTCTCTAACGAAAAACGTAGGGCTTTTGTCATTAACTCTCCACTGTAATCTGCTGGAAATTTCCAACGGATGAGGGTATCAGGCACTCAACCCATAGCCCTATATAGTTTTTTAAAAAAGTGGATGGTAATTTAAATATTTTTTATTCTAAAATTTGTAACAGTATAATACATACATTACAATATGAATTGAGTGCACATAGGCATTGGCCACGAGCACAGATAAGTAAATGGCTTCTGCTCATGGTCTCCCTACCTTCTTGTACGACTTAGGTTAGGCGGGTGTTGGCTTAATGGCGTCGACATCTCTCTTGTGGCGATGAAGAAGCTTGATTTAGTTGCATTTTAATCATGTGTTTCCTAATAGCCTATGCTATAATTTAATGTGAACTATGACACAGTTCAATATAATTTAAATTTAGTGTGTGTTCAACATATTAGAGTTATACCTATACCTCTACTATAAATGAATCGTGCTAGCTTCTACCTACTAACACGAACAGCGAGGTGAAAAGGGTAAGCGTATTCACTACGCCTTAGCATAACGGACATAACAATAATGGGCAAAACTTTGTCTCTGAATAGTGAACATTGTTTGAATAGTAGAGTCCATAACAGCTTGATAATATGTTAAAATAGATTAAACTAGGTTAGGTTAGGGCCAGTGGTGAGCTGCCAAAATTTTTACAACCGGTTCGCTAAGCTGCCAAAATTTTAACCACCGGGTTCTGTATAAAAAATTCTGAATTCGGCAATAAAAAATTGACAACCCTTCCCACCCCACCCTTTCGCAATTTTAATTAAATTAATTATCTTGCTATTTGCCTTTTTCAAGTGTCTGCATTTTATGATTCAGCTAGATATTAATAACTGCATGACAATTAATTAGTATAGTTAATTAGAGAAATAGACGTTTCTAATGAAATCAGAAAAGAAGAATTATTTAATAAAAACCGATGAATCATATTATCTACATAGTTAAAATTAAATTGCTCAGTCAACTTTAGCAATAATGAGTTATTAGGCAAAACATAAATATCAGTACATCTATGCTTTTAAATTTTTTTTTTTTAAATTTAAACATTTTTACGTACCTTATTATTACTTATTACGGTAATATTTCCAAATGGCTTCTTGGTTTTCTCTATAAACTGTCGTTTTGGATACACGAACTCTGGTATCTAAAGCGGATCGATGACTTCTCATCCATGATTTGACATATGTTAACGGGTTCCAGAAGCTTAATGGTTTCCCCAACAAATTGATGATCCTAAAGCATGATATGTGTTTAGTTGTTAAACTTGCTCTTCTATCACTACAAATAATATTCATCACCGAAAAACCTCTTTCTGCTTCTGAGAGCTCTCTTCAGCGTCCAGCAAAAAAGTTAACAACCGGTTCTTATTTTCAAAAAGATTTTAACAACCGGTTCGCGCGAACCGGTGCGAACCGGGTCCAGCTCACCACTGGTTAGGGCCATATAGACTCTCTCAAGAGACATTGTCTGGATAGTGGAGTTTTAGGATCTTTTTGGTTTGACGGTCTGTAATATTTTTTAACATTATTGTTTTTATTGTCCAGTTTTAATCGAGGATTTCAAAAATAACATTCATGTTTTAGAGAAACAAATAGTGACGCAGTTATACGCCATTTAGCAAATTTAAAATATATATTTTTAAACCGTATTGGGATCTTTTTGGTTTGACGGCCGGCGGAAAAAAACGAGTCATGGCTACGGGACCGTCAAATTTTAGACTCTACCAACCAGTTAGGTTAACTGAATGCCCAGTTAGGTCAACTGTACGCCCTTGACGATTGATTAGGTTAAGTCATGATATTTTCGTTAGTTTACTGTCAAAATAAACGAAAATATCATGACTTAACATACAATGGTTCTGAACCTTTTGATGTTCGCGGCACACTTTTGAGGCGAAAAATATTGCGCGGCACGGTACTTAAAATATATATAGAAAAATACTGGTACAAGATGTAAAATATTATTTTAAAATCCCTATAACCAATTTTCCCTTAACTTACCTTATTTAATTATTCACTGTTATGAATGAGATACTTGAGCTTGGTGTTTTTTTGTTATTTCATCAATGTTCGGGCGTATGTACAGTATGATAGGCAAATTCTCATACCTTCTTCAACGCAGCGAAGTCTCTCTTTTTTTACATTTAATGGTTGTAAGTGATGAAAATCCCAATTCACAGAGATATGAAGTAAAAACTGCATCAAAACAGCTAAAGCTTTTTTTTAAATTTCAGGATATTCATTCATAATGGAAATCCAGAAAGTATCTGCAGGAGATTCTGCATGTTTGATCTTCAGACTACGATCAGTTGAAATGGATGCCAACTCTTCTTGTTCAGATATTTTCAAATCAAAATTAGTAGAAATGAGAATGAATGGGTTCCTGATCCAATCATATTTTTCTGTATTTAATGATGGAAAATATCGTTGCGTATTGCCTTCCAACGTTGTTAAATGATCAACTATGAGAGGAATTATTTCTTTGGAATGAGTTTCAGAGATCAGAGGAAACATTTCAAAATTACCATTTTTAATTGCATTTTTCCAAATAACTATTTTTTTCTGAAATGCCGTTAACTTATCAGTAGACGTAAGAATGTTTGTTTTCATTTTTCCCCTGCACACTGGTGCTCAGACTATTAAACTGTTTGAATATTTCTGCTAAATATGCCAGTTTGCTGCACCAAGTCTCACAACTAAGATATTCACAAAATTTTTGTTTCCTTCTCCTTCAAAAAAAGTTAGCAGCTCTTTTTTGAGCTCATATGCGCGACACAAAACCTTCCCTCTTGACAACCATCGAACTTTAGTATGTAAAATTAAACGTTCGTATTGTGCATCCATATTTTTACAAATGTTTTCGAACAGGCATGTTTTTAATGGCCTCATTTTCACGAAATTAACATTTCGACAACTTGATCTAGTACATTTTTTTTTAACTCAATTCCTAATGTCTTTGAAACAAGTACTTCCCATATAAAAAGCAATGAGTGAATATGGCATTTGGATTTTCCTTTTTTACAAGTGTTGTGAATCCTTTGATTGATCCGATCATGGATGGAGCCCCATCCGTACAAATACCAACACATGACTTCCAGGACAATTTCCATTTTGTTAAATAGCCAATCAAAGTATCAAAGATGTCTCGACCTCTTGTGGTTCCTGGAAGTTCCTTGCAACAAAAGAATTGATTAACTATATTATTTTCATCAATAAAACGAATAAATGCCAAAAGGTGTGTTCTGCACTAATATCAGTTGATTCGTCAACTTGCAAAGCAAAATCTGAATTTTGAAGTTTATTACATTACGTTTTCTTCTATGTCAGCTGATAAATCTTTTATCCTGCTATGAACAGTATCATTAGAAACAGGAATCTTCATAATTTCTTTTTCTGCTTCGCTACCAAACATTCTCTTAACAATTTTACGACACACAGGTATAATAAGTGACTCCGCTATAGTATGTGGCTTCATTTCTTGCGCAATAGCTTCTGAAATTTCGTAAGAAGCTATTTGAGCTTTATCAGAATTTTATGATTTTTTCAAAATTAGTTGCTTGTTTTGATTGCTGGCATAATAATCTTTTGAAATAGTTCATCTTTTCCCTGATCATTTGGATGTTTAGATGTGAAATGTCTTTTTAATTTGCTAGGAACCATACTTTCATTCGCCAGTTTTTCACCACACATGACACATAATGGGAGAGGACAATTTTCATTTCCATACCAAGAAAAACCGAAACTCAAATAACCCTCATCATAATGGCGATGAACAGTTTTGGAAATCTTCCTCTGTTTATTTATCTGGGTGTTTTTCAAAACGTTATTTTCGTTATCATTGTTTTCACAACCATCATTGCTGCGTTTTCTTATAATAAATTTATCCATTTCGAGGGTGCTGCAATTATCATTGAATAGATTTAGAATAGCACTGCAAAAACCATTTTGTCACAAAATAGGAAGAAAACAGACTGAGAGCCACAGCCCACATTACTGTCACCTTAAGGCGCCGTACATCTATATATAATAATAAATAATTATAAATATATGTACGATATATATATAATGATTATAATTATATCCTAAAAGTAATTATAGATCTAATAATAGTTGTTGTTGTTGTTTAGCCGATCAGCCCACCCTGATCGAGCAAGCCGGCGGCACGCAGGTAACCGATCGCCCTCTCCGGAGTAGACCAGAGGTTCAGCGCACTAGTGACGTGTTGTGTTCATTGTTATGGTAGAGCCAGGGCCGTTTCTAGCCATTAGGGGGCCCTAAGCAGTATACCCATTTGAGGCCCCACCCCTCCATCCACCAACTCACGCCTTACTGCATCACCTCAGCACACACCTACAAAAAAATGGCTCTGTTAATAAAAAAACAATTATGAAACAATTTTAATGAAACATTTATGTAAAAACAACAAATATGTACTTTCAGAAGACAAACAGAAAAAATACTCCATGAAATTCCTGAAAATTAGCTTATACATTATTTAGAATAAATGACACAGAACTATGTATAATAAAAAAAAATAATGCAATTATCAACTACCAAACAATTACTAATTCTACGATACAATCGTGTAATAGCTAACAGTTATACAGAACAGTTTGTATCTTCAAAATTTTTGCCTCCTAGATTTTTTCTGGGCGAAATCATCAATAACATCATCATATGAGATCTCCCTGCCAACTTCCTGGTTGATGCTTATGATGCCAAGGTCACTGAGGCGATCCTGCCCCATTGATGATCTGAAGTAGTTCTTGATTAGCTTCATCTTAGAGAAGCTCCTCTCGGCTGACGCTACTGTCACAGGTAGAGTGCAGGCAATTCTTAGTGCAACCCAGAGATTGGGGTATAGTTCCTCCAGTTGCTTCTGATGAATGAAGAAGAGAAGCTCCAATGCAGTCATGTTGTGTTGTAGAGGTTTTTTTGGTTTGTGTTTAGCAAGCCCTTGTCGCATCAAATCCAGTTGGTTGGCATGCTTTTCTCATGGTACTTTTCTTTTCTCCCCTTATTTTTTTTCATTTATTGAACAGATGATGAGATAAGTAACTTTAAAAGGGGCAGAACACTTGTTCCCCTTGATCCCTATCAGGGGTGATTGTGGAGGCATGTGCAAATGGGCAAGACAGGTGGGTCGTAATCGGGCATTGCCTGATGCATTTTTTTTTTTGAAGAATATAAAATAAAAATTAAATGTAAGGAGGGATTAATGTAAGTATTTATTATGTGTTTTTATTTTGTTTTTAGGTTATATGTAGCAGAATTTTAGTTGGAAGCAAGATTTGAAACGGCAGAATGCCGAATGAAGGGGGAAAATTAGTTAGGCTGGATTGAGGTCCTGGCTAGCAAGATCCCTGGCCCTTAAAGGACCATTATGGTAGAAAGTACCAGATGGGGGAAGCCATTCCCCAATGTTGTAAGACTAGCTAGGAAGTATATTTTAAAATTTAAATAACTTGATTAGTGATGTAAAAAAACCGTTTTTTTTTTTTTTTTTTTTTTTTTTTTTTTTTTTTAATATAGATATTGCCAATTTAATTATAAGGTATACTTTTGCAATGATATATATTATAAAATAAATAAATAAATAATAAAATAGGCCATATGGTACCAGTATAGAATGTCCTTTTCAGCCTATTTACAGAAAAAACTGGCCTCTTTCTTGCACTGAAAGTCTTGTATCTTGAGATCCATTAAACTTGCGAGAACACTGGCTGGGAGCTGACTGCCCATTGTCCAACCTTCCCAGGACTCTCCCATCCATGCCTCGGATTTTGAATCTCCCACTTAACTATCCTTTAGACCCGCGATGACATATTCCCCCCCCCCACGAGACCATCCATATATATATATACATACACATACACCCATATACATATATACCAATATATACATAAATACTTATATACACATTTATATCTATTGTATACCCCATACACATGCATACATCCAGAATTCCAGATACATACGCATGCATACTCACATATATACCTACACAAACTCATACACCTCTATTTCGCCCTTTCATTACCTCCGAGATCATTTAGCACATACAGTAATATCCATACAGCCAAAAGAAACCAATTAAGCACAGACAGAGCAGCAAAGCTAGTATTTATATCCCAAAATGCAAAATTCCAAGAAAGTGAAGTAAAACATGGTGCTACATTGGCTTCGTCAACATCCAAATCTGCAATAAATACCAGTACCTGTGATATTGAAACTATTTGCTTTAATCAATCTAGTGATAATGATTCTTCAATGGAAATAGAATCAGATAATGAAAGTTAAACAGCATTAGGTTAACACAAAGGTTAAAGAAAGAGATGAATATTTATATTTTTTTTATTTTTCTATTTGGAATATATATATATATATATATATATATATATATATATATACACACACTGGTATTCTTGCCAATCACAATTATATCTATTGTTTTATACCAGTATTATGGATATTATACCAGTACCTGTGATATTGAAACTAGCATATATGCTCTACCCAATCTAGTGATGATTCTTCCATGGAAATGAAGGTTAACCAACATTAGGTTAACAAAAAGGTTCAAAAAAAGGTGAATATTTTTTTTTTCGATCTGGAATATATATACTGGTACTCTTGCCAATCACAATTATGTATATTGTTTGAAATGAGGAAGAATGTTTTATGTTCTAGTTAAAAAATATAGGTATATACATATAAAAAATGAGGGTTTGTTTTTCCTTTCTATTATATACTTTTTGTGTGATTCAGTTTTTCTAAAAGATGACTATATACATATACTAGGTATAACCGTATAAGCATGATAGTATAGTAAATTATAGGTAATACTAATATACTTATTAGATTAAAGGAAGAAAAATATGGAATAAGTTTAAAACAATAAAAAACAAAAAAAAAAAAAAAAAACAGACTATCTTCGTTTTAAACAAAAAAAACGACAAAAAAAAAAAAAAAACGACACAATAAAAAACGACTCACATCACTAAACTTGATCCGTCTAACTCAATCTAATATAACTTAGTTTTGCCCTTGTTATTTTATAAATTTCCTTTTACGCTTGTCGTCATCATCTATCAAATGTTACTTTGGAAAATAAAATTTACAAATTGATTTCCTATTAATTTGTACATTAAATTTAAAAACCAAACTAAAATAATTAATTTCTTAAATTAATCAAAATTCTAAGATGTAATACTTCGTATGATTAGCAAGGTATATAAAATTAACCTGAAATGTATAAAATAATTAATCTCTTAAATCAATCAAAATCCTAAAATGTAATACTTTGCGTGAGATGATGAAAGGTATTGTGTGTGTATGAGAATTGTAATGAGTGAGCGTGGAAGGAGGGTGTATGATGATATATATACTGTCAAATTATTGGGGTAAAATAAACCAGGTTTTAGGAAACCCATTTGTTTTGTTATCCTGTGTCTGATCTCCGATACTGGGGCCCTGGGGAGAAGTTCACAGTTGTCAGTACCTAGATTCGAACCGGCATGACTTCCATTTCACCTCATGATTAAAGGGGGGGAATTAACGTGTTCAGGCCTCGTTGGAAAAAAAAAAGTATATTAAATTTATAAGAGGGCAGAGCAACTTACCTTCGGCGAATGAGCAGAGAGGAGAGGAAGAACTTAGGAAAGGGTCAATCTGTTTTAGTTGGTCTAAACTTTATAAATCCGAGACCCACTGCAATCTACCTTATAGTAGTCTGCGGGTGTGTCCTCGCGACAGTGTGAAGGTAAAGTCGGCACGTTCTTAATTTCGAGGGCCAGTTCTCTTCCATCAATGTCAGAGTCAGCTCCAGAGCTCAGTATCTTAGAGAGCTTTTCACACTTGCAGGACAAGTCTTCCTTGTTCATTGTGGTGAAGTTTAGGAGAACCCCAAATATGTCCCTCACATCATCTAATGTTTTGAATCTCTCATTTATTGACCCGATGGCACAATCCACCACCACATTGAAAAATTTGACTTCCAGCCTCTTTAAGGCTTCTGTAAATGGTTCGTCAGGAGGTTCGTAAGCAAAGTGCTTTTTTGTGGATCTGAGCCTCTTCTCCTTCAGCACAGCCTCCACATTCATTTCCTCACATATGTCCCTAGCTACGACTTGTGCTGCAACAAAACTTGTGTTTCTGTAGCTGGTGAGTGAATCTTTTGTTTTTGTGAGGAGGTTGACTGCCACATCAAACTGCATTGTAGGAGACTGCAGAAGTTTGCTCACATGGTTAACTGCATGAAGAATGTCATACCATACTCCTGTGCAAATCTGAAAGCGATAAGACCCTACCTCCTCTGCAAGTGCTTGTTCAGTCCTGGCTATGGCATCTGTGGCATTGTTTCTGACTTCCAACAGGGCCTCTCTGATGTTGTGGCTCTGGTATCGCACAGCCTCAATGCCCTTAAGCCGGCTCTCCCACCTGGTTTCACTCCAAGACTTGAGTGTTATGTTCACGTGCTTCTTTAGGATTGTCCATCTCTGTGTAGCTGCTGCAAAAAGGTTGTGCAATTTTTGTACAAAGCTTCTACAAAGTTGTACAAAGCTTCTCCTCCTCTATTTTCTTTTTCCGTTTTTCAGCTCCTGATGGATAATGTCGTTTCATTTTCCAAGATACACGAAGTCACATCTAGTTAACCACAACTAATCTGCTAAATAATAATAATCATGATAATAATGATGATAATAATAATAATAATAATAATAATAATTGTTATAATTGTAACGTTAATCAAATACATTCAAATAACACCGTCTGCATGAAAATAGACTTCTTTATTTTGAGTTGTGATTCTGAAGCAGTTCGCTGCGCTGAATTAAAAAATGCTACCAGTTTTTTTCTATCACCCACAGTTTTAAAGTTATTAGCAAAACAATTTTGGGGCGTTTTGTAATTTTTTACCTTTTTATCTTTAATTAATTTCGTTTTTTCATATTTTTCAGATAGATAATTCTAACATTACGTCTTTAAAATTTTAATAATGGCTCCTAGAGGATGTACCCATAGTCCAGACATATTTTGTTATATTTGTGGTCGGTATGTTGTTGTAAAACAAAGGACAAATGTAACGACCTTCATTAAGAGAGCTTATCATGCTTATTTTGGAATTAAATTAGATCAAGACAAAAGTTGGGCTCCACACAAGGTTTGTCTTACGTGTGTTGCGGCACTAAGGAATTGGATCAAAGGTAAAAAGAAAAGTTTGCCATTTGGGATCCCTATGGTATGGCGCGAGCTTAGAAACCATACCGACGACTGCTACTTCTGTTCTTGCAATGTTAAAGGTTATAATGCAAAGAATAAAGAGAGCCTTCAATACCCAAGTCTTCCATCTGCAATAAGGCCGGTACCCCATGGTCCAGAAGTTCCTATTCCCCGCTCACCCGAGAGTCTGGATCAATACAATTTAGATTCTGATTCAGCTCCAAATCCAGACAATGATAATGTTTATGAACAGCCAACAGCTGACCGAGATCCTAAACCATTAACCCAAGCCGAACTAAATGACTTAGTCAGGGATTTGAATCTGCCTAAGGACTCTGCAGAACTTTTGGGGTCTAGATTGCAGGAGAACAATTTATTGACATCCGACACATAATTCGCTTGGTACAGAAATCGTGAGAAAGACTTCGTGCCTTTTTTCGAAGAAGATGGTCCCTTGGTATTTTGCAAGGACATCACAAGATTAGTGTGCAAGCTAGGCATCGAATACCAAACCAGTGACTGGAGGTTGTTTATATTCCTCTAAAACCAGTCTAAAAGGAGTGTTACTGCACAACGGTAACAAATATGCATCAATCCCAGTGGCCCATTCTACTCATTTAAAAGAGACCTATGATAACATGAAACTGCTTCTGGAAAAAATTCAGTATCAAAATCACAGATGGATATTGTGTGGGGATCTCAAAGTCCTTTGCATGTTACTTGGGCAGCAATCAGGATACACTAAGATGCCATGTTTCATCTGCGAATGGGATAGTCGAGCACGTGACCAGCACTGGAAGAGGAAAACTTGGCCTCCTAGAGAGAATCTTACCCCAGAATCAAAAAACATTTTACATGAACATCTAGTTCAACCAAATAAAATCCTCCTACCACCCTTGCACATTAAGTTAGGCTTGATGAAGCAGTATGTCAAAGCATTGAATAGAGAAGGTGAGTGTTTCAAGTACATTTGTTCAAAATATCCAAAGATTAGCTACGAGAAAATAAAGGAAGGTGTTTTTATAGGTCCTCAGATTAGAAAGTTATTGACAGACGGTCATTTCCTGAACACAATGACCAATAAAGAAAAAGAAGCATGGCTTGGTTTCAAAGATGTTGTTGAAAACGTCTTGGGAACTACAAAAGCCAAAATTATGAAAGACTGGTGGAAAATATGCTTAAAAAGTTTTGCGCCTTAGGCTGCAACATGAGCCTGAAAGTTCACTTCTTATTTTCGCATCTTGACCGTTTTCCCGAAAATCTCGGAGATGTCAGTGAGGAGCAAGGGGAACGATTTCACCAGGACATCAAAACCATGGAAAGAAGATATCAAGGAAGATGGCATACAAATATGATGGCGGATTACTGCTGGTGTCTGCAACGAGATCAGCCTAACGCACAGCATAAGAAAACATCAAAGAAGCACCGGTTTAGTCGTCATTAGTCAGATCTACCTTCGTAGTCTTAAGTCTTTGGAATAAGTCCTAACAGATATCTTTTAATAATCGTCGACGAATTTTCACGCTTCCCTTTCGCTTTTCCGTGTCGTGAGATGTCAGCTGCTGTCGTCATTAATTGCATTACTACCCTCTTCTCCATCTTCGGTCTTCCCTGCTACCTCCATTCCGATCGGGGATCCTCTTTTATGTCTGGCGAACTAAGATCATTCCTATTCAATCTCGGTATCTCTACGAGTAAATCCACTCCTTATCATCCGACCGGAAATGGCCAATGTGAACGGTATGTGGGCATCATCTGGAAGACGATACTCCTCGCCCTCGAGACGAAGAGGTTGGACAGACGCGATTGGGAAGCCGTATTGCCGGACGCCCTTCATTCGGTGCGCTCTCTCTTGTGTACTGCGACTAATGCTACGCCTCACGAGCGCCTCTTCGTGTTCCCTCGCAACACCTCTAGCGGGCAGAGTGTACCATCGTGGCTAATGACCCCTGGCCTAGTCCTTCTCAGAAGGCAGAGAAGAACCAAAGATGAACCGCTCGTCCAGGAAGTCGAATTAATAACGGCCAACCCTCAATTCGCTCATGTCCGTTTCCCTAACGGCCGTGAAGACACTGTCTCCGTTCGAGATCTTGCGCCCTCAGCTGATTCCCCGCTAGATTCCCCTCCAGACTCTCCCGATCAAACGGCGCCCATTCCTGTAGTCCCTGAATTACCCCTTGTAACCCCCGATCGTAATGTGACCGTAAATGAAAGACCCTCGTCGCCCCAGCAGCCACCTGAACTTGAGACGAGTACGCCTTCGACCCCTAGTCCGACAACGCTCCCTCGCCGATCGAGCCGTGTTCGTAAACCCGTTGATAGACTAAATTTATAGAACTATATGTTGGGTTTTTATGAATACTTTAACATTGTGTATATTCCTTTATTGGGGGGGGGGGCGAGTGTAATTGTATATATTGATGACAAATGTTCCATTAGTTTTAATTACAATTGTTGTTTGTCTGAATATTGCGTTTTCGATTGCTGATTATAATTGATATTTTGTTGTTTCAGGTGTGTTGAATTTTTGTTGAATAAAGCTTTGGTCTCAAAGTTTTATTTCCTCATAACACAACTCTTACAAAGTTCTCATTCGCAGGCCTGTTATTTGCCGGGGGGGGGGCAAATTCAGGTTCTGCCCAGGGCGCCATCAAGGCTTGCTACGGCTCTGAGGGGACTAATATTATAACAAAATTAAGGACTAAAAAGGCCATTAAACACAATGTGGACATGCACTATTTATCTGTTTTCAACAAAAATTTTATAAACTTCATTTTTAAGTTTGAAAGCTTCTAATAAGTTCAGCACTGAAATTGATAAAAAATTCCCCTATTGAGGACTTTGCACACGAGCACACACACTTATTTCTCGAAGATTATGCATTAGATCTTTTAGACCTTTTGTAAGGGATCGGGTATATGATGGACATGATGTAGATGTTATTTATTTGGATTTTAGTAAGGCATTTGACAAGGTTCCACATAGGAGACTTCTACATAAATTAAAAGATATGAAATATCGGGTTCAGTTATAAATCGGGTAGAAGAATGGTTACAAGAGAGAAAACAGAGAACAATTTTAAGTGGCCATGAATCAAGAGACAAAAAGTGAAAAGTGGAGTACCACAGGGATCAGTGTTAGGTCCAGTACTCTTTATTGTGTATCTAAATGATTCAGAGAAGCAGTGGCAGCTCGTAGTAACCCAGATTAGATGGGCTGCAGATGCATAACTTTACAAATATCATAAATAAATGATGCTAAAATTGAGCTATTACTTACCATAGCTCTTTAATAACAAAACGATATATTTATTGGCTACTTAAATATGAGTTCAAAACGACATGTCTTTGAATGAGCTAAGTTATTTATAACTTTTTCATTAAAATCTGGCATTTCTCTAACCATCTTTTTTTTTATGGGTATCATTGCTAAAGTTGTTAATCTGTCGTTTGGCATGGTACAGTATTACGTAAAATTTTTTATTCTATTTAAAGTTGAAAAACATCTTTCAGGTTCTGCCGTTGTTATTGGTGTTGTTGTTAACTTTTTTTTTATTAATTTCACAGTTTCAGCAAACGTTGATTCTAAATCATTATCTTTTACAGTAGTACTTCTAATAAGTTAACTAGACGTTTGGTATCATTCAACAACTACGTGACCATTTTTGGACACTTATTGGATTAACTACATGGCCTTTTGTGCACCCCACCCAATGCTGAGGATGACATTCAAACCCAGCACTTTGACTACAAGGCGAAGGGATTACCACCATGCTACAAGATAAAAGTTAGTACAACTTGTTGAGGAAACGCATAAAGTTTTCTCCTCCACAGGTGTTTTCTGTACTTAGCCCCTTGTGCTCACAGCAATGGCAGGCCCGTAGCCAGAGGGGGGGGGGTCGAACGACCCCCACTTGACAGGAAAGGCCCACTTTTGTAACCATAGTTATAACTTATGATGTGATATAATATATAACATTATTTAGTAAATAAACACTTGCGTTTTTTGGCACTTTTTTTTTAAACTTCACAAACTACTTTAAACTACTTTAAACCCCTTCCACAGTGACTCCTGGCTACGGGACTGAATGGCAGTATTTCATATATATAGATATACACCTTTAGTAACCTTTGGTTAGCTTCCGCCTGAATTGTTCATTCAGACGAAGGTCAAGCTTTTCACTCCACCTTAGACCTACAGTTTAACGTGGAATCCGAACCACGCCCCACCAGCAGCCCAGCGTCTTAACCACTAGGGACTAGGCCACTCATTTATCTACTAACCACTTTCTTTATTGTGTGGAAGGATGAACAGCTGGGTTTTGCTGCGTGCCGGCTGCCGTCACCGGGTCTCGATCCCAGGGCCGATGGATTCGTAGTCAGCGACGCTAACCACTACACCATCGAGGTGCGATATATATATATATATATAACTGCAATGACCGCGCAGTATATTAACGTATAGAAACGACGTAAGTATAGAGGAGTGTTCTGCACACGAGGAAGAGAAATAACAAACAAATGAAAAATAAGGCACCCGCCCCGGAATCGAACCCAGGATCTTCCGATTGCCGGTCAGACGTGCTAACCACTACACTACGGAGCCACGATAGTCAGAAGTTGTAATTCTCCTACATAGGGCAGAAACCAATGCCTTGAGAGGGCACCCTCGCAAATCGTGAATATGTACATTTAACTGCAATGACCGCGCAGTATATTAACGTATAGAAACGACGTAAGTATAGAGGAGTGTTCTGCACACGAGGAAGAGAAATAACAAACAAATGAAAAATAAGGCACCCGCCCGGGAATCGAACCCAGGATCTTCCGATTGCCGGTCAGACGTGCTAACCACTACACTACGGAGCCACGATAGTCAGAAGTTGTAATTCTCCTACATAGGGCAGAAACCAATGCCTTGAGAGGGCACCCTCGCAAATCGTGAATATGTACATTTAACTGCAATGACCGCGCAGTATATTAACGGCGAACCGTTCTTGATGAGCATGCACCCGTGTAGCATGTGGATTTGCGTGCGCCCACACGTGAGAATTGTGCATATTAAACACACCCTCACGTGTGAAACAGGCCTCATCTGAGAACAGCACATAAGCCGGAAAATTAGGCTGCACCGCTGTCTGCTGCAGAAACCAGCGTGCGAATTCCACACGAAGAGGGTAATCCCGAGGTTGTAATGCCTGGACTCTCTGACGATGAAACGGATGTAACTGCTGCTCGTGCAACACTCTCCAGACCAGGTCGTGGTTCACACCGAGGATACGTGCAACACCTCGCGTGCTTGCGCTTGGATTGTCCTCAAATCGCCGTAGGATTTCTTCTTCCATGTCAGGAGTGCGCACGTTTCTCTCCCGACCAGTGTCATGCATGTTTGCATGGAATGTTCCAGTTTCTCGCAGTCGCCGATGCAAATGCGCAAACGTTTGGTGGTTTGGCACACGTCTGTTTGGGAAGCGCTGTCGGTACAACCTCACAGCAGCTCTTCCGTTTCCATTGGCAGCCCCATACACCATATGCATGTCAGCCATCTCAGCAGTCGTGAAGCGCTCCATGTTACGCGTACTACGTCCGATTTAAGAATGCCCGCGGCAAGCGCGAGTCTACCCCACTTCACCTTTTAGCCAATTGCAGCGGCGCCCTCTCGCGCCGAATGGTGACGTCAGCGGACATACACTTATAGACGAAAAGGGTTTGTCTTGGTGTTGCCTATCCCCCATTACAATTTGTACAGAAAGTTTTCAAACACCCTGTATATATATTTAAATTTTTTTTTTTTTTTTTTTTAGGGTATAAGGGATGTGGCAGACCAAACAAACAAAATAAAACCTTAAATTTGAATTGACCCCCCTATTCACACTCGCTTTGAAGGTGTCCTTGGGGCACACTCTTCCCACATTGTGGGGAAATGAGTTTCCTGGCTGCTACCTTCCTGGGTAAACCGTTAATGGCGCACTTTACTGTACGTTTTTCACACAAAAGGCGTACAGTAAAGTATCCCGTTTTGCATAAATTTTAAGGGATAAGGCAGCATAATTTCCAGGTCCTTTCTGCCACACCCTTTTACTCATTTCATACATTTCATAGGTGGTATCGCATTTATGTTAGCGCTTCAACCAAACAGACATCTTCAGGGACTCTACCTCTCCATATATACTCCTTTTTTGCCCCTTTTCCTATTTTCAGTTCTATAAAATCGTGAAATGATACCCTAAATAGAAGGTTACTCTAAATTGCATGATATAGGCTATTTCCTTTTCATTGTACATTTGAAAATTCATCCTGTGTGAACCAAATTCGTAACATATCAATAGCCGATGTTTTGTAAATACCCATGTATTTCTTGTATACCCTGTTTCTTGAGCCCATATTTTCTTACACCTTTTTCTTCTAAAGGTCGGGATAAAGGTAGATCTATTGTTTGTCTTTAAAAAGAGGAATTAATACATTGATAGTGAATTATTAAAAATGTATAGGAATACCGTAACAAAAAACATCTAAAAATATTGTTTTAAAGTTTTTTTATATTAACATCGAGAACAACAGCTTCAACACGATGTGATCGATAATACTATAGTTTACAATTCACATTTTACCTTTTATTTAATGTTCCTAATTGAAAAACAAGAGTTTGCGTAACTCAGCAGAGTTAAAACTAAATATACGAGTTTATACGAAAATATTTTACAAGAATATCAACATGAAATGACAGCTAATTCTCGCTACAATATATGAATTTGGGTACAAATTAATGGGGCCTACCTCTTATTTTGTGTTCAAATACTTCTAAAAATTTCTGAAACATGTATGAACTATTTGTGCATCCTTACAGAATACCTACGAGTTAATTTTTCATGTAGTCTCCATCATAATCACAAGCCCTTTTTCTACTGTTGAACGAATACATTTGTGCCAGCTTTGCATGGTAGTTGGAAGGAGCAAGATCAGGCAGCGCAGTCCATCAAACGATGCGATTCCTAGACATGCAGGTATGTTTGAGGCAATGTGTTGGCATGTTGAAACAGCATTTCGGACACGTCCCAGAGAGGAGAGATCGCAGCGCTAGACTGACTCCACCGGCCGAAAATACAATTCTTTCAGGAGAAATTTTGTTGCATTTTTTAAAGGACGTACGTTAAGCGAAAAAATGAAGGAACATAACTTTTGTACCAACACTGGTATATGAGAATACTTCACATCAATATAAATATATTTTAAATCATAATGGTAACTTCATAATAAGGAAAACATCAAAAACAACTAAAATCTAGCTGCTAATATAGATCTACTTGACTCTTGTTGATAGCGCGTATGACTATGCTTAATTTCCTTTGGATAACAAAGATTAACAATATTAACTTTTTAATATGAATGTATTTTTATGCCTTAAAATGTTCATTCTTATGTTGCAACTCATTAGAGAAATCTTAGTATAGAAAAATAAAAATAAAAATATATTAACTTTGTGAAATATTATATAAAAAAATAATATAGGCTTTAATATTCATAATTCTATATTGGTCCATATATATCAAGTTTACTTAAGTGTGTCTTTGGCTGCATACAGACACAGTTAATTATATGTTTTTAGTAGTTCTAAAATATCTCCATATATCAAATCAACAGCGGAATCAGACCTGAAAAAGTAAACAAATCATTAGTTAAACAATTAATTCTGTGTCCTTGAAAGCCTTTCTTTTAGATTACAACAATGTATGCCACTGTGTTGACACTGACTGATTTTAATACAGTCTAATGACGATACAGTGTATACTCATTGAATATCTATCACATTCAAATAAATTACTAAGAAGTGCAGTTCAAAGTTATAAATTGTTATTCATCATTCAACTGTTCTTTCTACACTATGAAAAGTTCTTTAAAAAGTATCTGCACGTCTTCTGTTAAAGTTTCGGAACCAGCTGCGCTTAATGTAGAATTCACTATAGTTAACCAGAAGGACTTGTCTCATAAATAGTATTAAAAGAAATAATAGGATATAGACTGAAATTAGCCAACATCAATAGTTATCTGTTAATACAAATGATTATCAAAACTTATTACAACAAGATTCAGCATGAATGAACAACCAATCAGAACGTTCCCGATTTATTGTGTGGGATTGTGAGTGCGGGTGATTTTTCACAACTCTCACAACCAATGAGGTAGAACTGTACCGGAAAATATTATTGCAGTACAATAATAAATTACTACACTATGAGTGTGATAAAATGTGATAAAAATCATGTTAGTTATTCTATAAAATATCATAGCAAAGCGTTTTAATCTAAACATAAACATAGTTTTCCTAGTTTTCTTATGCATCAATGACGTCATCGCTATGGGTGGAGCTTTAGCGTCGTGGAAGGAAAGGGAAAGGCGCTTCATTATCTAAACAGCAGCAGGAGGGATAAACTCACTACTGTTGTGTCAATACTTTTTATATACTGTGTTTATACGATGAGCTATCATATTTCTCGGAGAAAATTAAAATCCTGTTGCATATTTTAATACTATTATGATACAGTTTAAGTAATTACTCTAATAACAAGATAATCATTTTAATCTCAAAACGTTTTCCTGATCTTATTCTATGTTACAATTAAAAAACATTTTTATAAAACACAAAAAAAAAAAAATTTACCAGAGAAAATCAACGTGGGAAAAAGATTTGTCCCGAACTTCTTTCGTAAAAATCACATTTGGAAGAAGTTTGCGAAGTTTGGCGACGTCCTAAAAATAATAATAATAAAAATTAATACGAGGAAGTAAGACAAAAGTGGGATATTTTCCGCAAATGAAAAACATATTGCACTGATTGTATAAGTTTTTGACAGTTAACGATAACAATTGTATAGTAAGAGGCGAAATTTGACTTAGATAAACGTGAAATTTGGCAAAACGGTAATTCACTTCTTACGAGGCAAGAAAAAGCCTACGAGTTCAGTTCTCACATGCTACTGAAGTTACAGTAAAGTATTCCACGTTTCAGCGTCCAAATTTGTATACTGGAAGTGGCAGTGTGTAATTTCAGCATTTATTGTGAACCCAAGTTCACAATAAATCAACAACGTGAAGGAAACGTTATTGATTGTGAATATTCCTTTCCAGTAGCGAAAACGGGTTCCCCAGCAGCGAAAACGGGTTCCCCACTTCACCCGTTGTGGAAGGACTGTCTCAGTTTTTATTGGCTGGTCACGGCAAAGCCCCACATGTCAACAGCAACTCCCCATAAACTCGCTAGAATCGGCTATCTCTATAAATAATCACCGTGTACATTGTGCACAGGGTTGCCAAATTTTAAAATAAAAAAACTAGGAATTTAGGCTCGATCGCTGAGTCGACGCGACTGATAAAAATTAAACAGTGCCATTTGATCATTCGCAGACGTTTATTAGCTGCAATTTCGGTTCCTGAGTAACTTCTTTCCAAAAAAATATATGTAATCGTATTAAGGAAAAATTTTTTTGATTTTATTGTCACATAAATTGAGAGCCGAAGGTTTTGTCTCCGATTTTACTTGGAAATAAAACCAGAATTAACAACGAAAACCCGAAAGTTGACAAGCCTAACTGTGCACCAAGTTTCGAGTCGCTTGGTCTAACGTTTCCCAGATATTTAAAAACAATCTCTAAATAATAATAATACACAGGATTAGGTTTATACTGTGAGTAATGAAAAGCTGTAAAAATCCATTCATTACTTCTGTTTTTGTGGATTAACCGAGAGCAAAACCTTACTCTTTATACGGGTGTTCATAAAAGAAACTGTAGTGAATTAATTATTAATTATCAATAATTTATGTAAATAATTTCTCAAAAGAAGTTTATGTTAATGTTATGGTCTACAAATCTTGTAATCTCTACTCCCGCAGAATAACTGAATCCGCTCTTATTAAGCATCTTCTTAATTAACTTCAGTCAATCCCCTACAGTAGCTTTCATCCCGTTGACAGGATTTTTAAAAACGTTACACATACTAAATTCCAACGGTTAAATCCTAAACAACTTATCTTAGGAACGTCCTTTTATTATCTACTGTAATTATTATTATTATTATTATTATTATTATTATTTTCTATCCCATGAATCCCTCACAGTTTTTAATTTTTGGTCTTCCTCAATCTCCTTCGGTTTCATTCTCTTTAAATATTAACCTGTTTCTTACTTCTCAGTCGCTCCTGATGGAGACCTGGTGATTGGTCGAAAGCGTGTGTTCTAATAGATTTATTTCTCTTGTGGGTTTACTCCCTCAAATCAACTTCTCGCAATTGACAATATTTACTTAACATGCTTTCAGAATATTTTCCTTTCCACTGTCTTACTTCTCCAAGTTTCCTCTCGCCAAGACCCTCTTTTAGTCTTTTCCGTGCCTTAACCAGATGGGTAACTATCTCTTACCAAGTATCCAACAAAACTGTTTTCTTTTCTGTTGTAGTCATAGGCGTATAGGATGGCACTTTACTAGGATGGCACTTTGCCCTAAAAATTTTCAGGGTGCCCTGATTTCCGCATAAGCACTATGTGTAGCATAAAATAGCACAAAGGTTAGATTATGAGTAACATATATTAAAGCCTTTTTGATATAAAAAAAATTATAATTTACAAAAATGAGATAAAATTTTGTCCTGAATCTCCCCTAAAAATGCTCAATTCCCTAGTTCGTGGGGGGGAGGGGCTGCCGCCCCCCAGACCCCCGCCTCATACCCCTATGGTTGTAGTCGTACCGCAGTGAAGCAGCGGTGATCAATAAAAACCGAACGCATTTACTGAGTGCTTCCGTTTAAGACTCGTTTCAATATAATATTCTGTCCTTTCATCTAAAAATTACGTACCTTCGTGTTTGCAAACCAGTCATTTGCAGCCCAAAATAAGGCTACAGGGACTTTGGTCTTCTTTAGATCGTAACTTGGGGGAAACTTGGACTTGTACATCTTTCTATTACCAGAAGGTCCGTAGCTGTACATCTGAAACCGTCCTGATTTAAAGATAGTTATAATTAGCTAAAAACAATTATAATTTGAAGTTATTAGCACTATTCTTTATGAAAGGTTATTGCAAAAATTTGACTCGCATTTCAAGCTCTTGCGTTGTTGTTGTTGTTGTTTAGCCGATCAGCCCACCCTGATCGAGCAAGCCGGCGGCATGCAGGTAACCGATCGCCCTCTCCGGAGTGGACCAGAGGTTCAGCGCACTAGTGATGTTGTGTTGTGTTCGTTGTTGTGCTAGAGCGGCACAGTCTGTCATAATGTGTTGAATTGTTTGTGGTGTCCCCTGGCACAGGTGGCAGGTGTCGTCTATGGAGTTGTTTAGTCTGTTTATATGTCCGTAAGATGGGGTGATGTCCACATCGGAATCGTGCTAAGTTAACTCGATCCGATCTGCTCAGGCTGATCTCTGACCTGTTAATGGGTGGCGGCTTCGCACCTAGGTCCGCATTCGGACCGAGTCGTGTCAGTGCTTTGTGGCTTAGGTGTGTGTGTATGTGTTTTCTGTACTGTGTGATGTCTGTGGGGCGTGGTATGGAATGGAGTATTTGGTTATAATGTCTCTCTGGTGTTACCTTAATGGTGCGAGGTGTTGGTGCATGATTGTACATGTAGTGGCAAGGGTGTTGTGGGTTAGTTGTCGCTGCTGCCATGAATTGTGTTCCCCTCATGTCTAAATGTTCCCTAACTTTCAGTATTTTTGTTTCTGTGTGCAGGTGTTCTATTGGTGTTGTTTGAGTGCATCCTGTAATGATACGAAGTGCGTTGTTTTGTATTGTCTGTAAGGTGTTTATGTGTGTGTTTGAGATAATGGGTGCCCAGCATGGGCTAGCATAGTCCATAACTGAGCGAATATATTGTTTGTATATGAGTGATGTTGTTTCCTGCTGGTGTCCAAAGTTTGTGCCTGTTAGTACCCTAAGCGTGTTAAGTCTTGACGTACATTTGTTTTTAATGTCCTGAATGTGGTTTGCAAAAGATAATGATGTGTTGTATGTGACCTCAAGTATTTTGGTCCTGTGAGTGTGTGGAATGTTGATGTTGTTTGTGTAAGCTGTGGAATTACCTGGTGTTCTTTTGTGTGGCTTGTAAGCAAGGTGATGGTTGATTTTGTGGGCACTACTTTGAGTCTATTGTGTGTGACCAGTCTTGTATACTGTTTATGTATGTTTGTAGGTTATTTGTAGCGGTGTCGATGTTGTTGTGGGTGGATGTTTAGAGTGATGTCATCTGCATATGATGATAAGGTAAGCTTGTTATCTATGGTGTTGGAATGTCATGCATGTATAAGTTGAAGAGTGTTTGGGGAGAAACATAGCCTTGAGGGACCCGTTCGGAAAAAGCTTGTTTTGGATGACTTGCCATTAAATGTGACATGTGAGTATCTTCCTGAAAGATAGTTGCTCAGCCACCTTTTGGTGTTATTGTGCATGTTGTGTTGAGTATTTTGTTTATGAGAGGGAATCGTGGGATAGCATCAAATGCTTTACTAATGTCTATTGTTGTTAATAGTGTACGTTGAGCTGGTCGTCTGGAGTTGATGCCATCCATGATGTGCTGCGTGAGGTTAGTAAGTAATGTCGTGGTTGAGTGGTGAGGTCTGAATCCATGTTGAGTAGGCGATAGTGGATGTGTTTGGGTTGGTGATTTGTAAGATTAGTCTTTCTGTTACTTTGGAAGGTGTGCATAGTAAAGTAATGGGTCTATAGGAAGCTGGTTCTGTTGGATTTTTGTTTGGTTTGAGTAGTGTAATAATTTTACCTTGTTTTCCATATGTCAGGAATAATACAGTGTTGGTATGAATATGTGCTGATATTTGTGAGAGCTAGTATTCCTTGGACCCAAGTGTTTTAAGGTGTATGTTAGATATGTTGTCTGGTCCAGTAGCCTTAGAATTTTTAATGATCTTGGTGGTCTGGTCTGTATTGAAGGGTGTAATGGTCGTGTCGAGTCTGTAGGTTTTTTTGTGTCTGGCTGTTTGTCTGTCTGCGTGTTTCTGGTTGTTGTCTCTGTTTAAGTCACTTATCTTTGCGTAGTGATTAACTAGAATGTTAGCTTCTTGTGTGTATTTTGGATATTATTCTGGCTGCGACAGATAGCCGCGTGTGAGGTGTGAATGCCGCTGTTAGAGTGGGTAATGCTGTTTATAGTCTTGTATAGCCTGGATGTATCTGTGGAGTGGTTTAGTGTTGTTATGAATTCCCTGAATGTTTCTGTTGTTTTTCTTTGAGTTTGTTGTTTATTTCTGTGTGAGCTGTTGTATCTGCTGTTTTATGGCTTCTGTGTGGTGTTTGTGTGTTATATTTGAGGTTGTTACGTTTCCTTATGAGGTGGGCTATTTCTCTAGTGTAATTTGGGTTGTATTTCCTAATGTTGCCCTTGGGTATGTTTTGTTTGCATTATTGATGATCTGATTAAATGTCTTGAGTGTTGTATTGCTGTTTATAATGGTGTGCTGTTTAATGTGGTGAATTGTTCCCAATCAGCTTTCTTGTAATTTCTGTAAGTGTGCCTAAGGCTGTGGGGCAGAGTGTAGAATGTGTTGTAATGATGATGGGCAGGTGGGTCTGATGACAGTTGTTTTTCTGTTCTCCATTGTGTATGTATGCTAGTGAGGGGGAACAGAACGTTATGTCTGGGGAGGAGTTTGAGTTGTCAGCAGTAGCATATTTAGCATTTGTCGACCCTAGGCAGGTGATTAAAGTGCCTTATAGTTGTGCCATTTGATATTGCTAGTTTGCTATTACTGTAGGCTGACCATACGTACCGTTTTGAACGGGACAGTACCGTTTTGTATGGGTTCTGTCACTGAAGAATAATTGTAAGCTCAATATGTTTATGTACTTACTTTTTCATGAATACAGAATATTACATACCCCCGTCCCTTTTTTGCCATCCCAATGTCCCGTTTTTGTTATCCCATCCTAGTGAAGCAGAAGTGGAGTGTCGGGAGAAAAGCTTGATTTTCAGCAGTTGCGATAGTTTCACAAGCTTTAATTCGAGATCGACGAATTGTACTTCGAGAAAATGACATTGAGTCCAGATCATGGCTATTGAAAAATTTAGTGGTTTAGCTTGAGAGATATTATTTTTATTTAGGTGTAGTATTAAGGTTAAGTTTACTTTAAATAGACTCGGTAATTATAGAAATAAAATGGCCTATTTAGACACTGTCAACACAGCTACAGACTTTTCACTGTAGGTTGCAGTGGTTTTCAGGTTAAATTTGGTCAGCAGCCAGATTACTAACTATGGTGAAGCTAAATTCATCAAAATTAATTTAGACTTACCAAAAATGAAGTTGCCAGTTGAACGTTACCCTTTCAGTTTCTAACTGATTCATAAGTTTCATTTAGTTTCCAGGTTTTTTTTAATTTTCGTTGTTAAGTTTTAGGTTATTGTTTAACACACTGCTAGGTTATTTATTTGTAGGGGCTATTTCCCAGACCTAGGTTTTTGCAGGTTAAGTTAGGCTAGGGCTGGATTGCCCTTAAGTTTTTGGTTTTAAGGTTTAAGGTTTAGAAGGTTTTATTTAAGTTAAGTTAGGGCTATATTGCCTTTAGGTTTTAATAGGGGCTATAACAGCCAGTTACTTATTGAGTTAGGGGCCGTTGTAGCCCGATTCGAGTTTCGTCTAGGTACCTAGTTTTTCCTCTTACCTAGTTATTTTCTTTAACTTACTTGCACCTAGTTCTGATAGGCCTCTATTTAGTTAAACATGGGTTTTGATTAATTGCAGTGGTTATTAATTAAGGATACGATTTAATTAAAAGTTGTTAGGTTTGAAGGTTGACTCGGTTTCCCGGTTTGGGTAACCACGAGCATTTTAATTTTTTTGAGAAAAAAGGGCCCCTTCATGCGGTCAAAAATTTTCAAGACTGGGCAAAGCTCCGGTTTTTTTTGTCCCAGAAACTTTTTTTTTCCTTCTTTTGGTTAATTAGGGAAACCCACTTCACTAGTTGGTTAGAAACGAGGGTTTTTTTTTATTTATTTTGTTTATATTTTCTTTGGAAATATATGCGGTTATTTCTAACCATTTTTTCAACATTCCCCCAAGGGAAAAATTTACCCAGAATTGTATTCTTGGGAAATTTTATTTATTTTTTTTTTGAATGAAAATGACATGCTCTTCAGAAAGTTCCTTTTAGGTGAAATATGAAGATGAAAGCGTCTTTTCTGTAGAACGTTGGTCCTAAGTTAGCTATTTACAATTATTTACAATTTTCTATTTGTGGTCTTCACAAAGATCCACTCTGTATTTTCCTTTGCAGTTCTTCCCGAATCTAACTGCAGCTTGTCTTTGTGGTCGGGGTTGAGTAGCGGCAGTAGTAGTGTCAGAAGAATCTACAGTCCTGTTTCTGTGGAAGAATTTTCCAGTTCTTCCAGGTCAATATTCGGCTTATCAGTTATTTCAGTTGGTATAACCGATATATGTGTCTTCTGGAGAGATGACCATTGGGTGTTTTTACAGTTACATGCCTGATTATGCCATCTTCATCTGGGTGTAATGTTTCAATTACAGCAATCTTCCAGAAGTATTTGGGATTCATAGAATTTTCATCTAAGAGACATAGTTCTCCTACTTAGGTTCTTTACTTACTGGTTGTTTGTGTTGTTGGTATTCTTTTTCCCTCAAACTACTCAAATATTCGTATCGCCATCTTTTCTTGATTTCTTGAGATTGTTTAGCTCCTTATGAAAGTAATCCAGTATTTTCTTTCTTTCTTTGTCCTCTGTTGTTGTCCTATAATCAGCATCCACTGATCGTCTTCATTAACAGCTTCTTGGGTATCATTAGTGGTTAAAAAGTTGAATTTGGTATTGTCATACCCAAAAAGCAACTTGAAAGGAGTTAGTAGATCAGAGGAAGGATCTTCATTTGAATTAACATAAGTGAGTGGTCTTGAATTATTGTGTTCATTATTTCAAGAACAATTGTTTTTAGTTCAGTTAACGGGATTTTTCTTCCTTTTAGGGAGGTATAGAGGGCTCTTTTGACTAAACCCACCATTCTTTCAGCTATTCCTAAGGTTCTGGGTGAATAGGCTGCTGTAAATTTCCACTGGATACCATGATCAGAGAGGTACTGAGACACAAGAACATTTTGGAACCAATGTTTTAGGTAATCTTCAGATCTTTTGAAGGTGGATTGATTGTCTGAAATCAAAACCTTTGGAAGGGAGTAGTTTAAGGACAAATGGTAGAGTTCTCTTAAAAGGTTTTAGCAGAAAGGTCAGTGCAGATGTGAAGGCTGGTGAATCTGGTGGCGCAGCAAGTGAACAATAATAAGTAGACTTTCATGAATTGGTTATTCTCATCCTGGACAGAAATTGGACCAACATAGTCAAGGGCAGTTTTTTCAAAGGGTTTTTCATAGCTTAAACGTTCCGTTACTAAGGGTCCAGTAGTAGGCACTTCATAAGCCATGGCAAAGTATTTTTGGCAAAACAGACATTGTTTCAGAACCTTTTTAAACTACTTGCCTTATTTTGGGGATCCAGAATTCCTGTCTGAGGAAATTGCATGTGGTAGCTAAGGTTGCATGACTGGCTTTTGCATGACATTCAGTTACAATTAACGTTGTTAAATGAGAATTTTCGGGCAGTAGTACAGGATACCTAGCAGAATAGTTAAGGTTAGTTGCATATTTATATCTCCCCATTGTTCTGACTAACCCTTCTTTGTCAATGAAGAGTTTTAGATTCTTTTGCAGCTTTGTTAGGTCCTCAACTTTTCTCCTTTATTTAGTTTGTGGATTATTTCTTTTTCTTTTGAGAAATGTTGTTGCTGGACTAATTTTAGCCAGTAATTAGTGGCCTTAGTTTTGTAAGCTGTATGATTTTCTCCAAGACAGCAATTTGTTCTTCCATTGTCAGGTTACATTTGGGGTTATATTTGTGAGTGCGGAAGTACTTTAAGTTTTCTATGAACCGTAGAACATAGGCAGTGATTCTGACCAGTTTTTTCCTGTTAGAGAATCTTTCCATATTTAACAAGGGAGTTTTTTCATTTATTTCTTTACAAGTTGTTTGACACACATTTATTGTTGTCTGTAAGGTTTCTTGGTGGGGGTTAAAAATTAAGTTGGTGGGCCATTCAATTCATTTCTCAAAAATGTGGGGACATGTTGGTAAAAGTGAAGAAGTTTTGAAATTTCTTGAAAGATATTGGTCTGGTGAGTAGGTCTGCTGGGTTGTCTTCTCCTGCTACATGTCTGAATTCCAGGTGATGGTTTAAGTTTCTTGTTGCTTCCTGAATGTCTTTCACTCTGTTTTTTACAAAGATTGATTTCATTTTTAGAGATTTTGAGCAGTCCAATTTAAAGCCACTTGTGAGTCTGTCCAAATTATTGTTTTGAAGAACTTTTGGTTTTCTGAGTTTTCTTCTAGGTAGGTTTCTTTAAGGTATTCTAGGACTTTGGTTCCTAGGCAGATTGCCATTAATTCCAAGTTATAAATGGTCCAATTTTTTGATTTGGGATTGACTCTGGATTTAGCGTAAATTAGTTCGGATTTTC
The DNA here is from genome assembly GCA_023014485.1 of Bathynomus jamesi. Classification (NCBI taxonomy): domain Eukaryota; kingdom Metazoa; phylum Arthropoda; class Malacostraca; order Isopoda; family Cirolanidae; genus Bathynomus; species Bathynomus jamesi. The sequence continues at coordinate 46,579 of JAJOZX010014493.1, read as the reverse complement.
CATTTCCAACTAGATAGCAACTTACTGCATAACCTTCTTGGCTGGCATCACAAAAGATGTGGAGTTGAAGATTTTCCATGAGAGGTTTGGGATTTTCAAAAGCTTGTCTAGGAAATTTCAGAAATTCCACTTTGTTTATTTCTTTACAAAGTTTTTTCCATTCACGCAGCATTTCCAGTTCTAGATATTCCCCAATTTTTTTGGTAGCTGTTACTTTCTGCATGAAGAGTTTTAATTTAAACACTAAGGGTGCAACAAATCCAATTGGATCAAACAATGATTGCACCGAACTTAGTATTTCTCTTTTAGTTTTGGCTTCTGAGTTCAAGTTTACAGTTTTTAGATGGAGTGTATCAGCACTTGTGTTCCAACCATATCCTAATAGTTTTACATTTTCTTTATCTTCGGAGGAGGCTATGTCATGTTTTTCAAATAGTCCTTGAAGTTCTGAGTGATTAGAGGCCCATTCATATAGCTTCAAATTATATTCAATTAAAGTGTTTACACTATAATTGTAAAGGTCTTTGAGTTCTGAGAGATTGTTGGCATTAATTAAAGCATTGTCCATGTAAAAGCGGTTAGCTAGGTAGTCTGCCACTTGGTTTTGTTGTTCATTAAATATGTGTTGTAGAGATTGTTGTAGTAAAAATGGACTGCTTTTGTTGCCAAAGGTAACTCTTCTATATTTATAGCAGATCAGGTTGTTGTCATTTGGAGCCAATTGGGTATTCTTTACCCACAGAATTTTGTGGGCATTGCAGTCAAATTCTGTTTGATATTTAAGTTGTAAATATGCTTTTTGAATGTCCCCAATCATCAAATATTTACCATGCCTTAATTTAATGCACAATTTTGCTAAGTGAGGTAGGAGTGAAGGGCAGTCCTCAGTAGCATCATTTACGGTTATTTCTTCTGGTTTGCTTTTACCCGAGGGATCTACTACAATCCTAACTTTAGTTGTTTGTACCCCAGGGCGAACTACGGGAAAGTGAGGTAAAAAATTTCCTGCTTGTCTTAAGTGTTCTGTTAGAGGTACTTCTTCTATTATTCCTTCCTGGAATTGTTGTTCAAGGATGTCTGAATAAGGTTGCATTAAGTTATCTTTTTTTAATTTTTTGCAAGTGGACTTTAACCTGCTAATAGCATAGTTAAAGTTTGGTGAAATTTTATCTTTTTGGTCATTCCATGGTACCTTAACAGACAATCTTTCATCTTCTATTTTAACTTCCTTTTCAAAGTTTGCAATCAGATCTTTTTCTTTGTTTGAAAGTGGTTCATCCCCAGAAATACCCAAGTTTTCTAGTTTGCTAAATTGTGCAATCTGGTGTTCAATTTTTTTTAGATCTTCATTAGAAGTTGTACTAGTAGGTAGCGGGTTGGTAATACAGAAGCTGATCTGATCTCTTATTGGTTCTTTTTCTTTTTCAGGGTAGTAATCTGAAGGGAAACCCAATAAAAGTATTCCATAGGGAGATTTATAACAAGAGGCAGTATGAATCTGATGACTGCTGAGGGCAAAAAGTTTGTGGGTTGCAGCCCCAAAAATTAACATGAAGTCAGCCACTTCATCAGCTTCAAAGTGATCTGCAAGCTGATAATTTAATGATTTTAAATAAGTTTGAAGTTTCAGTAATCCTGGAACTTCATATTTAATATTAATATCATCAATTATGATAGCTTCTATTTCTTGGTAGTTTCCAGGGTTTCTAGAATCCTCCAATTTAATTATAGCTACTTCATAATTTGGTTGTTTCTTGTCGGCTATAAATCCTGTTATGGTTATGGATTCCTCGTAGTGTTTAGTTGGAAGATTTAATTTTTTCACGAGTTCCTTGGTAATGTAGCTGGCTTGACTACAATTATCCAAAAGTGCTCTGCATTTAATTGATTTTTCTGAGTTTCTTATTCTCATTTGCATGGAAGGGATTAATGCTACTTCTTGATCAGTGTTTTTTAAACTTAATAAGTTAGTAACTTGTTTCCCTTGTTTGGAGTTTTCTTTTTGGGTAGCTACTTCCGTACTGGTTTTGGTTTTCTTATCTCCTCTGGTTTTCCTTTTTGTTTGGTACAAAGGAAGGATAAATGGTTAGAAAACCTACAAAATGAACAGGGTTGTAAAGAAATGGGGCATTCTTTGGCTTGGTGTTTAGATGAGGTACATTTAGTACAATAATTTAATTTAGCAAGTTTTTTCAGTTTATCCCAACTTTCAGGGAAAGAATCACATTTTGAGATTCTGTGAGAGTTTTTCTTACACAATTTGCAGTAAGGTTCTCTCTGGTCAGTATATTGAGCTCTTCTTGAGGATTGTCTTTGGGTAGAAACCGCCAGAGCAGCTGTAGTTTGGCCAGAATACCATGGTTTTCTGGCTGGTTCTGGAGAGAAGTTTCTTTTTTGTTTAGGTATCAAGGTAGTTAACTCACTTTGTTCCAGATCAAAATTAACATTAGCTAAGGTTTTGGTAGCTTCAGCAATTGCTTCTTTAAAATTATTAAAGGGGTCATAGAGTTTAAACCCACAAGTTCTTAAAAATTCCTGAGTTTCTTGAGTTAGTTTATTATAATATACATACAAGAGTATATCTTCTAATTCTAATTTTTGAGTTTGCATTAAATTTATGGTAGAGTGCATATCTGCTTGAAAGTCATGAAGTGATTTAAAATTTTTGGTTATTATGGATTTAGTTAAAAGGGATTTTATTATGGAGAATTTAATTTGGCCTGGTGTTGCATAACAGCCCTCCAACTGCTGCCATGCTTCTTCATAAGATGTTTTACTTTCTTGCATGCAGTTTATTTGAATGGCAGGGTTTCCACTCAAATGTTGTTTTAGGTAGGCAAATTTCTCTTCTTCGGAAAGACCTATGTTATCATAAATGTTTCTGAATGAGGTCTTAAAGTTTTGAAATTTAGAGGGATTTCCATCAAATGGTAATATTTGAAGCTCAGGAATTTTAGTACTTATTCTTAGTTTAGGTTTGGCTTCGGCATTATTTTCTTTTTTAGTTGTTAATGCTTGTATCATTTGATCTATTTCAAAGTGGTAATAACTATTTTTTTCATCTAGTTCTTCTTGTTTATCCTCTGAGAAGCCTTCGGAACAAACATACATTCTAAGGATTTCCTCGTCTAAATTTTGTAACTTGTCCAGTTGTGAGGACAAAAGCCGAGCATGTGAATTTTTTTGTTCCTCAGTCCAATCATCCCATCTCTCTTTGATTGTAGCTAAAAGTTTAGTAGCTGAGGTTCTGATTGCTCCCCTCCTTTTTACCAGTTTACTAGTTTCAAGTGCTTCCACATCACTTCCCAACCAGGTCTCCATACTTTTTCCACGAGTGGCTTCAGTTTGATTAGCCATTTTTAGGTTTATTATAAATGATATTTATATTTAAATTTTCAGATTATGTAAAAAATTTAATTCACTGGATTTAAAACTATTGTATCAGAATTAAAACAAAAAGGGTAACTAACTTCTCGACTGCCCACCCGGGGGCGCCATATTGAAAAATTTATTTTAGCTTGAGAGATATTATTTTTATTTAGGTGTAGTATTAAGGTTAAGTTTACTTTAAATAGACTCGGTAATTATAGAAATAATAATGGCCTATTTAGACACTGTCAACACAGCTACAGACTTTTTCACTGTAGGTTGCAGTGGTTTTCAGGTTAAATTTGGTCAGCAGCCAGATTACTAACTATGGTGAAGCTAAATTCATCAAAATTAATTTAGACTTACCAAAAATGAAGTTGCCAGTTGAACGTTACCCTTTCAGTTTCTAACTGATTCATAAGTTTCATTTAGTTTCCAGGTTTTTTTTAATTTTCGTTGTTAAGTTTTAGGTTATTGTTTAACACACTGCTAGGTTATTTATTTGTAGGGGCTATTTCCCAGACCTAGGTTTTGCAGGTTAAGTTAGGCTAGGGCTGGATTGCCCTTAAGTTTTTGGTTTTAAAGGTTTAAGGTTTAGAAGGTTTTATTTAAGTTAAGTTAGGGCTATATTGCCTTTAGGTTTTAATAGGGGCTATAACAGCCATTTAATTATTGAGTTAGGGCCGTTGTAGCCCGGTTCGAGTTTCGTCTAGGTACCTAGTTTTTCTCTTACCTTAGTTATTTTCTTTAACTTACTTGCACCTAGTTCTGATAGGCCTCTATTTAGTTAAACATGGGTTTTGATTAATTGCAGTGGTTATTAATTAAGGATACGATTTAATTAAAGGTTGTTAGGTTTGAAGGTTGACTCGTTTCCCGGTTTGGGTAACCACGAGCATTTTAATTTTTTTGAGAAAAAAGGGCCCGCTTCATGCGGTCAAAAATTTTCAAGACTGGGCAAAGCTCCGTTTTTTTTGTCCCAGAAACTTTTTTTTTCCTTCTTTTGGTTAATTAGGGAAACCCAACTTCACTAGTTGGTTAGAAACGAGGGTTTTTATTTTTATTTATTTTGTTTATATTTTCTTTGGAAATATATGCGGTTATTTCTAACCACTTTTTTCAACAATGGCCAAGAGACGTAGATGATGATGCAATAACAAAGGCTGCATTGCGATCGCTTAGATTAACATGGTCGAGTGCCTGGGCTACCCCATCTGAGATGACTTTTCTTGCATTTGGAAGGAGGGTTCGATGATGATGTAGATGGATGACACGATGCATCAGATCCGTGGACGAGGAGGAAGAATCCACATCATTTATCACTTTGTCAGATGCCATAAGTTGATATTTCTTGGTTTTCATCGTCGCTTCGCTTTTTTCTGTTATATTTAGATTCTTTTCGTTGCCTCTTCCGATCCTTCTTTTTAGCCAAGACTCGATCAATGCCTCCAAAACTGGCGCAGGAACGATCTTCTCTTTGCTTGATAAGGAATTCTTTGTCCTCTTTGTTAGTCATTATCTTTAAGGCATCTGCTGTGGCGACATCGAAAATGTCTTCAAGATCAGCGTTGAATACTGCCACATTCATTTGTATGCTTTCTGAGGATAACTTCCTATTTTTCTTTAGAGCGCAATATTGTTCGGATAGTTTTCTGTTTCCTCTCAGCATTGTCCGATCTTTGAGTTGGAATCCTTGCTTTCTCTGGTTCTTTATATCCGTGATAGTCTCTCTTTCAAACTTGCAGTGACTTCGTTTTTCCTCGATGTGATGAAATAAGAACTTGCTTAACACTTCACGCTTTGAATGTAATCTTGAGGTTAGAAGATCTTTTGTAGGTTTTTCAATGAGCCAGGTACTGGCAGAACTTCGGGTCGGCCGTTTGACGTCCACTATAGCGATGATTGACTGTAACAAACCGAAAACAAATCAATATTTTAATAACTTACATTTATGACTATATAATAAATAACTTATAATTTATCAGTCTCTTTCCTACAATGAGGTATGTAAATGAAAAGAACCTCATCTAAAATCGCATATTATGAACGCGGCTCCGTCCATTCATATGTATATTTAGTGAATAATGTACATAATAAGCATATATTAGATGAGGGGCGGTCAGAAAATAAGTTTTACAGGGCGTGTAATTTCGTAACTAAAGGACCTACATTGATTACACTAGGCAACAAAGATTTTGTTACAGAAGACCAAATAGGTGCTCCTAGCTAATTTCGGTATGCTGATTTCAAATCTATAATTAGATTTTTTCTATCACGTCTAGATTTTGTGTAAAATGCAAATCACTTTTAGTAAAATTTTCTACCACGTCCAGATTTTGGTTTTAATCGGCTTAATGCCAGTAATATGAAACTTGCTTTTCAAGGTTAAAGCAATTTTTTTTGCCAACTATATACAAATTCGAACAATTTTGATAAATAAAATTTATCCCGAGTTGGCAACACTGAGTCAAGAGCATAGTAACGGGCAACGGCCCAACGGTCAGTCGCTACGTGACAGTCAAGCAGAACGGTTGTTGAAGCTCTCTGCTGATGAGCAAGTGACAGGTTGTGGTGACTTGTGTGTTTTTATAGCATTTGTTTTGTACTACGGTGTGTATTTCTTTTTATTTTGCACATCGTAATAATTACTTTCTACGTTTTTTCAGATATTGTATGGTAATTCAAAATGGCATCAAATAGACGTGCTTGTGTAAATCACCCAGACAACTTCTGCTTTGTCTGTGGACAATATACACCTAAGCCACAACGTAGAAACATAACAACAAAGATTAAACTTGCCTACAAGTGTTATTTTGACTGTAAGTTAGGAGACCAACAGAGGGACTGGGCACCACATATTTGCTGTGCACAGTGCAATGCAATGTTAATAGCTTGGATGAATGGTAAAAGAAAAGCTATGCCGTTCTCAGTCCCCATGGTTTGGCGTGAGCCGAAAAATCACTTCAATGATTGTTATTTTTGTTTGACAAAGAAAAAACAAATCAAAGATCACGTACCCAAACTGCGAATCAGCAATGAAACCAGTACCACATGATGAAACAAATCCACCACCAGTTCCACCAGCAACGATAACAGACAGCAGTTCATCTGAAGATTCTGCTAGTGATATAGAAACAGGGAAAGATGGCATATATGTTCCAGATGCAAATATTTCCCCACATTTGTTAAGTCAAGCGGAGTTAAATGACTTAGTGCGCGATTTGGAATTACCAAAAGAAAAGGCAGAGTTGCTTGGTTCAAGACTTCAAGAATTTAATCTTCTCCAACCAAACACCAAAGTTTCCCATTTCCGCCATCGCCATTTGCAGTTTTCATCATTTTACTTACAGGAAGAAAACGTTTGTTTCTGCCACGATATCAGTGGTCTGATGCAAGGGATTGGCTGTCGCTATGATCCAAAAGAATGGAGACTGTTCATTGACTCTAGTAAAGCTAGCCTTAAAGCTGTATTACTGCACAACGGCAATGAAAAACCTTCAACCTGTAGCACATGCCACTGGCCTTAATGAGACTTATGAATCGATGAAACTGCTGCTAAGACTCATCAAATATAAGGACCACACATGGAATATTTGTGGCGACCTTAAAGTTGTATCATTACTTCTTGGGTTACAGTTGGGCTACACAAAGCATATGTGCTTTTTGTGTCTATGGAACAGCAGAGATGACAAGAACCACTACAAAAAACATGATTGGCCATCTAGAACTGAACATGTTGTTGGTAAATACAATGTGAAACACCCAGCACTTATTGACCCTCAGAAAGTACATCTTCCACCACTTCACATTAAACTTGGCCTTATGAAAAATTTCGTGAAGGGTATGGATCATCAAGGTAGTGGTTTCCAATATTTAAAGGATAAATTCAAAGGAATATTGACAGATGCTAAGCTAGAAGCTGGAGTTTTCACTGGACCACAGATCCGCAGTGTCATCCACGACTCATCGTTTCCATCTAACCTAAATGAGAATGAACTAGGAGCATGGACATCTTTCGTTGAAGTTGTCAAAAATTTTCTTGGAAACCACAAAGCTGAAAACCACCGTAAACTCGTAGAAAACATGCTTAAATCTTATGAAATAATGGGATGCAGAATGTCTTTGAAAATTCATTTTTTACATTCTCATCTTGACTTCTTCCCGGCCAACCTTGGGGCTGTAAGTGACGAGCATGGTGAGCGCTTCCACCAACAGATCTCAGTTATGGAAAACAGATACCAAGGTAATTTCAACCCAAATATGATGGGAGATTATTGTTGGTTCCTGCAGAAGGAGAGCTCGTCATCCTACAAGCGACAAAGGAAGAGGACACACCAAAGTTTCACTTAAGAACAGGAATTTGCCTTTCAGTAGTAACAACAAAATACTAACGCGCTTTGGGTGGATGGTGGGCGCAGGGGTGGTAACTCCGCCAGCGGAATTCCGCTGTCTGTCTTAAGCCAGAATAAAGGAGGAAAGACATCCCTGTTCACTAATTATTTAAGTATGCTTAACATAAAACGTGGCACGGAAAAGTAGCTTAGACGGCTTTCGTAATAGAAGCGGGTGAGAAAAAAAAATGAAAAATAGGGGTTTTCGGTTACACAAAATCTGGACGTGATAGAGAAATTTTGATATCAGATCTGAAATCAGCATCAGCGCTTTAGTAGGAATCAGTAGTTCACGTGTCTGTAACAAAAAAAAGTGAAATTTGTTGCCTAGTGTTATACACCGGTCTGCATGAAAATCGATTTCTTTATTTTGAGTTGTGATTCTGAAGCAGTTCGCTGCGCTGAATTAAAAATGCTACCAGTTTTTTTCTATCACCCACAGTTTTAAAGTTATTAGCAAAACAATTTTGGGGCGTTTTGTAATTTTTTACCTTTTTTATCTTTAATTAATTTCGTTTTTTCATATTTTTCAGATAGATAATTCTAACATTACGACTAAAATTTTAATAATGGCTTCTAGAGGATGTACCCATAGTCCAGACATATTTTGTTATATTTGTGATCGGTATGTTGTAAAACAAAGGACAAATGTAACGACCTTCATTAAGAGAGCTTATCATGCTTATTTTGGAATTAAATTAGGAGATCAAGACAAAAGTTGGGCTCCACACAAGGTTTGTCTTACGTGTGTTGCGGCACTAAGGAATTGGAGCAAAGGTAAAGAGATAAGTTTGCCATTTGGGATCCCTATGGTATGGCGCGAGCCTAGAAACCATACCGACGACTGCTACTTCTGTTCTTGCAATGTTAAAGGTTATAATGCAAAGAATAAAGAGAGCCTTCAATACCCAAGTCTTCCCTCTGCAATAAGGCCAGTACCCCATGGTCCAGAAGTTCCTATTCCCCGCCCTCCCGAGAGTCTGGATCAATACAATTCAGATTCTGATTCAGCTCCAAATCCAGACAATGATGATGTTTATGAACAGCTGACCGAGATCCTAAACCATTAACCCAAGCCGAACTAAATGACTTAGTCAGGGATTTGAATCTGCCTAAGGACTCTGCAGAACTTTTGGGGTCTAGATTGCAGGAGAACAATTTATTGGCATCCGACACATACTTCGCTTGGTAAAGAAGGTAAATATATTTTGTTTCTTTCAGTTATTTTTTTATTCTTTCATAAACAAGCAATATGCTTGTCCAAGAGCTAGGAGCTATTTAATTCTGCTTTAATTAGGTTTTACTCTATCACCTAAAGATTTCGTGCTACAAGGGGTGTTGTAATACCTCATCTGTCCCCAAATGTTAACCACCCATTGATGGGAGGGGAGAGAGTATTTTGCTGGGAACGGGACTGGTTGTTATATATATTTACCCTACATTATTATGTAAGCGTTACTGTAGTCTATAACAACAAAATTTATGGTTTACCATGTGCAATCCAATGTTGGTCTCGATAAGATGGTTCACATTTGGGGATAAATGAGGGATTTATGACACACCTGTAGTAAAAAAAACCATACGTGATAGGGAAAAACTAACTATATTTTTGAGATCAGCGCACTCAAATTATATAGAATTACCAACTAGTTTGTAAAAATCGATCGACAAGTTTTCAAATGTGTATTGGTGTTATGTTCGTATCAGTGTGAATTCGTTAATCATTGTTGGCAACACTGCACGTCGATTCGGCTGCCACCTACCGTACATTGGTTATCCGAGTCAGTTGAACATGGCGGCTCGACTGGAACAGTGCCCTGTCATTTCTGCAACGATATTCCGAGTCTGTCAGTGGTTAAGAATTTCTCGAGCGCATTGTCACAGGAGACGAGACATGGGTTCATTACCGTACTCCGGAAACAAAACGTGTCAGCATGGAATGGAAACACACTGGGTCCCCGCGACCAAAAAGTTCAAGATTGCGAGGTCCGCTGGCAAAGTGATGGTTAACGTGTTTTGGGACCACAAAGGCGTTTTGCTCGGAGACTTCATGCAAAAAGGCACAACAATCAATGCAGCTGCATATTGTTCAACACTGCAACGTTTACGAGTGGCCATTAAACGTAAACGTCCTGGACTGCTCCGTCGGGCAGGACACTGTTCCAGTCGAGCCGCTATGTTCAACTGACTCGTATAACGAATGTACGGTAGGTGGCAACCGAATCGACATACCTTGTTGCCAACAATGACTAACGAATTCACCTGATACAAACATAACACTGGTATGCATCAATTTTGCTGTCAAGGGTTTTGTAAGTGATTCTTATAGAGTTGTTCCTGCTGATTTCGAATCTGCAATCCGTTTTTCTCAATCAGCTCAGATTATCCGGCGATGCGGTCCACATTTTCATGTCCCCCTGTTATATGAGGAAGCATTTTCCCATCCTAGTGAAGCAGAAGTGGAGTGTCGGGAGAAAAGCTTGATTTTTCAGCAGTTGCGATAGTTTCACAAGCTTTAATTCGAGATCGACGAATTGTACTTCGAGAAAATGACATTGAGTCCAGATCATGGCCAAGAGACGTAGATGATGATGCAATAACAAAGGCTGCATTGCGATCGCTTAGATTAACATGGTCGAGTGCCTGGGCTACCCCATCTGAGATGACTGTTTTCTTGCATTTGGAAGGAGGGTTCGATGATGATGTAGATGGATGACACGATGCATCAGAATCCGTGGACGAGGAGGAAGAATCCACATCATTTATCACTTTATCAAATGCCATAAGTTGATATTTCTTGGTTTTCATCGTCGCTTCGCTTTTTTCTGTTATATTTAGATTCTTTTCGTTGCCTCTTCCGATCCTTCTTTTTAGCCAAGACTCGATCAATGCCTCCAAAACTGGCGCAGGAACGATCTTCTCTTTGCTTGATAAGGAATTCTTTGTCCTCTTTGTTAGTCATTATCTTTAAGGCATCTGCTGTGGCGACATCGAAAATGTCTTCAAGATCAGCGTTGAATACTGCCACATTCATTTGTATGCTTTCTGAGGATAACTTCCTATTTTTCTTTAGAGCGCAATATTGTTCGGATAGTTTTCTGTTTCCTCTCAGCATTGTCCGATCTTTGAGTTGGAATCCTTGCTTTCTCTGGTTCTTTATATCCGTGATAGTCTCTCTTTCAAACTTGCAGTGACTTCGTTTTTCCTCGATGTGATGAAATAAGAACTTGCTTAACACTTCACGCTTTGAATGTAATCTTGAGGTTAGAAGATCTTTTGTAGGTTTTTCAATGAGCCAGGTACTGGCAGAACTTCGGGTCGGCCGTTTGACGTCCACTATAGCGATGATTGACTGTAACAAACCGAAAACAAATCAATATTTTAATAACTTACATTTATGACTATATAATAAATAACTTATAATTTATCAGTCTCTTTCCTACAATGAGGTATGTAAATGAAAAGAACCTCATCTAAAATCGCATATTATGAACGCGGCTCCGTCCATTCATATGTATATTTAGTGAATAATGTACATAATAAGCATATATTAGATGAGGGGCGGTCAGAAAATAAGTTTTACAGGGCGTGTAATTTCGTAACTAAAGGACCTACATTGATTATACACCGGTCTGCATGAAAATCGATTTCTTTATTTTGAGTTGTGATTCTGAAGCAGTTCGCTGCGCTGAATTAAAAATGCTACCAGTTTTTTTCTATCACCCACAGTTTTAAAGTTATTAGCAAAACAATTTTGGGGCGTTTTGTAATTTTTTACCTTTTTTATCTTTAATTAATTTCGTTTTTTCATATTTTTCAGATAGATAATTCTAACATTACGACTAAAATTTTAATAATGGCTTCTAGAGGATGTACCCATAGTCCAGACATATTTTGTTATATTTGTGATCGGTATGTTGTAAAACAAAGGACAAATGTAACGACCTTCATTAAGAGAGCTTATCATGCTTATTTTGGAATTAAATTAGGAGATCAAGACAAAAGTTGGGCTCCACACAAGGTTTGTCTTACGTGTGTTGCGGCACTAAGGAATTGGAGCAAAGGTAAAGAGATAAGTTTGCCATTTGGGATCCCTATGGTATGGCGCGAGCCTAGAAACCATACCGACGACTGCTACTTCTGTTCTTGCAATGTTAAAGGTTATAATGCAAAGAATAAAGAGAGCCTTCAATACCCAAGTCTTCCCTCTGCAATAAGGCCTGTACCCCATGGTCCAGAAGTTCCTATTCCCCGCCCACCCGAGAGTCTGGATCAATACAATTCAGATTCTGATTCAGCTCCAAATCCAGACAATGATGATGTTTATGAACAGCTGACCGAGATCCTAAACCATTAACCCAAGCCGAACTAAATGACTTAGTCAGGGATTTGAATCTGCCTAAGGACTCTGCAGAACTTTTGGGGTCTAGATTGCAGGAGAACAATTTATTGGCATCCGACACATACTTCGCTTGGTAAAGAAGGTAAATATATTTTGTTTCTTTCAGTTATTTTTTTATTCTTTCATAAACAAGCAATATGCTTGTCCAAGAGCTAGGAGCTATTTAATTCTGCTTTAATTAGGTTTTACTCTATCACCTAAAGATTTCGTGCTACAAGGGGTGTTGTAATACCTCATCTGTCCCCAAATGTTAACCACCCATTGATGGGAGGGGAGAGAGTATTTTGCTGGGAACGGGACTGGTTGTTATATATATTTACCCTACATTATTATGTAAGCGTTACTGTAGTCTATAACAACAAAATTTATGGTTTACCATGTGCAATCCAATGTTGGTCTCGATAAGATGGTTCACATTTGGGGATAAATGAGGGATTTATGACACACCCTGTAGTAAAAATAACATACGTGATAGGGAAAAACTAACTATATTTTTGAGATCAGCGCACATTGGTTATCCGAGTCAGTTGAACATGGCGGCTCGACTGGAACAGTGCCCTGTCATTTCTGCAACGATATTCCGAGTCTGTCAGTGGTTAAGAATTTCTCGAGCGCATTGTCACAGGAGACGAGACATGGGTTCATTACCGTACTCCGGAAACAAAACGTGTCAGCATGGAATGGAAACACACTGGGTCCCCGCGACCAAAAAGTTCAAGATTGCGAGGTCCGCTGGCAAAGTGATGGTTAACGTGTTTTGGGACCACAAAGGCGTTTTGCTCGGAGACTTCATGCAAAAAGGCACAACAATCAATGCAGCTGCATATTGTTCAACACTGCAACGTTTACGAGTGGCCATTAAACGTAAACGTCCTGGACTGCTCCGTCGGGCAGGACACTGTTCCAGTCGAGCCGCTATGTTCAACTGACTCGTATAACGAATGTACGGTAGGTGGCAACCGAATCGACATACCTTGTTGCCAACAATGATTAACGAATTCACCTGATACAAACATAACACTGGTATGCATCAATTTTGCTGTCAAGGGTTTTGTAAGTGATTCTTATAGAGTTGTTCCTGCTGATTTCGAATCAGCTCTATTCATAATGAATAGAGCGTGTAAAAATGATCCCAATAGATTCTGCTACATATGTGGGACGGTTACCATGCCAAATAACCAGTCCCAAATCACTAAATTTGTGAAGACAATGTATAGAGCATACTTTGGAATTAAGCTAGCGGACCAGGACAAAAATTTCGCCCCTCATATGTGCTGCAAGATGTGCATTGAAAATTTGAGAAGATGGAGCAAAGGCAGAGCGAAATCTTTGCCTTTTGGAATTCCCATGATTTGGAGAGAAGGAAAGGATCACGTGACAGATTGCTATTTCTGCATGACAAACCTCCAAGGTGGGCTTATAAATTTATTTTTCTTAAATATTTTGAAATCTTCGTATGAAACTTGACATAATATTCACCATAATGTAATATTCACCATATATAGCATAATATTCACCGTAATGGTAATCATACATTTACATATACATATTGTTATAGAAAATACATTTACACATACATATTGTTATACAAGTTACATTTACATATACAATGATTGTATATTTTCTTTCTTTTTCATTCATATTGTCCCCGAAGGGACAATATGAATGAAAAAGAAAGAAAATATACAGACTCCATCGACCTATTTCATATCTTACAGACCGCAGCCTTCCCTCACGAGCCGCCACTGTCTGAATGCTTCTTCTATTTCATATGCAAGTTTTATATCCATGTTTCTGTGTTTCTATTTTCAGGAGTTAACAAGAAGAATAAACACATTGTTGTATACCCTGACATTCCTTCTGCTATGAGACCTGTACCCCATGGTCCTGGAATTCCAATACCCGACCCACCTCAAACCCTGGACTTCGATGATTCTGATGATGAATCAATGACCAATGACCAGTCCCAGTCGTATATACACCTCAAAATACCGCTTCAAATGAGCCGAGGCCTCTCAACCAGGCCAAACTTAATGATCTTACCAGGGATTTAGGACTTTCCAAATTAGCTGCCGAGATCTTGGGCTCACGACTTCGAGAGGACAACTTGCTGGCTCCGGGAACAACATTCTCCTGGTATAGGAAACGAGAGGAAGAATTCCGCAAGTTTTTTGCAGTGCACGAAAATACCTCTTCCTTAGTGTACTGCTGCAATGTTGAGGGGCTAATCGAATCCTTGGGCCTGCCATATAACGCATCAGAATGGAGGCTATTTATAGACTCGTCTAAACGAAGTTTGAAAGCAGTACTTCTCAACATTGGGAATAGGGTTGCATCAGTCCCTGTAGCACATTCCGTACAACTTACTGAGAGCTACGATAACATGAAAATTTTACTGGATGCTCTCGTATACGACCAACATAACTGGAGGATCTGTGGAGATTTGAAGGTAATACTAATATCATAAGTAAACTATTGCTATTGACTATGTTGTTTTTCCAAAGGTTATTTGAGAGCGTATAAGAACACTTAACTTCCCCACAGAAGTGATACAGTCCAATGCATAGATTTTTTTATCTGATAGAACAAATTCTCTAAATTCTTTAAATATTTTCATTTTTTTTCAGATTGTGGCATTTGTATTGGGAATGCAAGGGGGATACACGAAATACCCATGTTTCCTCTGCAAATGGGATAGCCGAGCGGATGAGAAGCACTATGCACAGCGTGAATGGGCATCCAGAGAGAATTTTGAACCTGGGTCGCATAATGTTGTTTCAGTGCCCCTTGTACCACCAACAAAAATTTTGCTCCCACCACTTCATATTAAGCTGGGCTTGATGAAAAATTTCATCAAATCAATGAATAAGGAGGGTTCAGCATTCCGATATCTCGAGAGTAAATTTCCTCATATATCTGATGCTAAACTAAATGCTGGGGTTTTTGATGGTCCTCAAATTCGAACTTTGATCAAGGATACTCAGTTCGAAAACGCAATGACTCCAACTGAGAAGAATGCCTGGCAGGCATTCAAATCAGTTGTCACTGATTTTCTTGGCAAGCGTAGAAGTCCAGAATACGAGTCCGTTGTCGAAAACTTGATGGAAGCTTTCAAAGCTCATGGGTCGCGCATGTCCATAAAAATGCACTTTTTGTGGTCCCACTTGGACTATTTTCCTGAAAATTGCGGGGATTATAGTGAGGAACAGGGTGAACGATTTCACCAAGATATCAAAATAATGGAAGAGAGGTACCAGGGAAACTGGAATATCAATATGCTGGCGGACTATTGCTGGTGTTTGAAGCGAGACGTGCCCGATGAAAAACACAGACGGAAAGCCAAAAAAACTTAATTCCTTCCTCAATAAACTTTTTTCCTTATTCATTGTATGAATAAAAGTATTTATTCACACAATGTTTTCATTTTTCACGAGTGTTCTTATAATATTATTCGTATCTACAGTGTTTAAGCTAAAAAAATCAATAAATTTGGGGATAAAATTGGACTTATAATAAATGGCCAATAGAGAAAAAACCTGACCTGATTGAGGAAAACCAATGTCATTTTCGAATTCAGCATGGTCGAATTATATATTATGAGTTGAAAAAACCCTCACAGCAGACAAAAAAATTTCATATGCATACCAGTGTAATCAATGTAGGTCCTTTAGTTATGAAATTATACGCCGTGTAAACTTATTTTCTGACCGCCTCTCGTATATGGATAATAATTAGGGTGATTCAAATATGGGGGTAAAAATTTTTTTTTATATTTTAATGTGTTCAACCCTTTAAATGGTTCATTTCAGCATAAAACCAACTATCCTAAAATATTTTAGCAAATTTTTAATTTTTAGGGGTTGCTACCAGCAATTAAAAATTTTACAGAACGACTCAAATTGTCAAATTTTTCCACACCACCCAGGAGGTACAGTACAAGGCGCATTGCTTTTTTTTAATGTGGAAAGCTCCCCCGTAGGTCCTACCATAACCACAAGCATGCATAATTAAACTAGCATGATATTTGAGACATTAGCTGTCCTTACTTCATCAATGTTTCTTTCTTTCTATCAGGGTAAACAGCCCTGTAGTTTTTCACTGCTTGTAGCAAGAATTGTTTTTGATCTTCATCATGTGTTAGTATTTTATTATATTCATCCATTAATTTTATTCCTCTTTCCGCTATATCATTCACGACTTTCCACTGTTTGATAGATTTCTTAGCGGAGTTATACTCATCATTATGCCATTCTTTAGCATCTTTGAGTAAAAATTTTGAACTAAATTCTGTTATTGTAAAGAATCTGAGTATTTGATGACAAAATCTTCTAATTTCTTCGTTGGAATAAGTGCAGGATCTAGAAAAGCCCGTTTTGCAGGAAGAGTTTCTGTTGTATTTTGCAAGGCCTTTACAATTTTGTTTTTCGTTTCAGTAGGCACTTCATCATCATAAAAGGCCAAGGCTACCAGTTCTGATAGGTACCAGAGGTGACCTAACAGTTTTTTAATAGCAACAAATGCAATTGTGTCATTTATTTGTTTGTAGACTACAAGATTCTGTAATAATTCCAGAGCAAGACGAGGAGCGCAAGATGGCACAGGAGCTGTAAACCATGCCTTTACATTAGGGTGGATCGATTTTACATTTTTTTCGATTTCCATATTCTAATAGAGACAAAAACTTGCGCATGCATGAGAAAATAACCTCTGCAAAATCTTAGCTTAATAGGTAATCATCTTCTGCCCCCAGCAGAGCGATGAAAATCATATTTTAGTAGTCAAAAACGTATTTTTAAACCCTAGCCTAGAGTCATAAAATTTTGCGTGTGTTATTTCATGCCTAAGCAACGATATAAATGCTATGGGAAATATATAAATGCATTATTTAAGACAAAGAGCCGATCTGAAAATATGTATAATATACATATTTTCAGATCGGCTCTTTGTCTTAAATAATGCATTTATATATTTCCCATAGCATTTATATCGTTGCTTAGGCATGAAATAACACACACGCAAAATTTTATGACTCTAGGCTAGGGTTTAAAAATACGTTTTTGACTACTAAAATGTGATTTTCATCGCTCTGCCGGGGGCAGAAGATGATTACCTATTAAGCTAAGATTTTGCAGAGGCTATTTTCTCATGCATGCGCAAGTTTTTGTCTCTATTAGAATATGGAAATCGAAAAAAATGTAAAATCGATCCACCCTACTTTACATATAACCGAGTAGCAAATAGACAGATGTCTTTTAGTCCTTTTTTGTCTTTTACTGAAATTTTGAACTGAGATTTGAACATAAAAATTTTTAATGAATATGTAATTTTGGCCATCCACCTAGCCCGATGAAGTCCCGCTGGATGTTTAAATTTGATTCCACCTTTTGGTTAACCTCCCCAAAAAATAATTGTTAACTGCAATAGTTCTAGGTAATCGTCTCTTGGTTGGAATGTATCTAGTTGATTTGTTGCAAATATAATTATATCTTTGATGTCATGAATATTTTCATAGATATCTGGATCTGATAATGCTGTTTCGTAGTCCTCCTTATTAATGCTTGACCATTTTTCTCTGAACTTCTTAAAAAGGACTATATCTGGGCCAGAAGATGGTGATAAAGACTTTGAAACAACAGCTTCCAGCATAATTTCAAATATATGGTGTCGACATGCCAGCCACAATAAATCGTTGTCGAATTTTTGTTCTAGAAGAATAGCTGCACCATTTCAAGGACCAGTATTGGCTGCCGTTGTATTGAAACACATGCATTTTATTTGTTCGCAGATGTCCCATTCAAGCGATGTCTGATTGTTTGCATTAAAAAGAGACGCATTTCTGTCACTTAATTTTGCAACATCAAGACTTCCTAATAATTTATCATCAAACAATTTTCTACGTTTGCCAACCTTACTTTTCCATGTTGAAGGTTGTGCAGCACAGAAACCAGATTCATCACTTTTACTCTCTTCTGATTCTGATGATGTACTGGTGAGTATGACAGCCTCTTCATTCTTCTTTCTTTTGATCTCTTCTTCTGCTTTCCTCTTTTCATAACGTTGTTGCTTTTCTGCTGCTCTTTGCTCTTTTTTAGCAACAGCCTTATCAATGGTACCCATTTTTCCATGACGTCCTTTCTCACGTTGCATTTTCAAGAATTTCTTATCATCTTCTATTTTTATAAGCTGCATAGCATTCTCATGAGCAATGTCAAATAAGTTTTCCAGTTTATCTTTCCATTTTTCTTCTTTATTACTTAAATTTTGTGATCTTTTCAATTTGTTTGCTTTGTTTTTCTTAAGCAGCTGTCATTCCTTCAGTATTCCTTGAATTTTATCTACTACATGTATTCTTTGTTTTGCTGGTATTCCTGCTTTTTTCCAAACTGCTAGCACATCATCTGCAGTAGAGCAGCATGATTCTCTAATGTCTTGCTTTTTAATATTTCTGTAGTGCATGAAGAGGGCCATCATTTCCTTCTCTGATGGTAATACGGATGTTTTTAGTACTGCAGAGGGCTGCCCAATTAGCCATACTTCAGTTTCTTTTCTTGTAGAACTTCTCCCAAATGAGCAACTGGGTGATGGTGAGTTAGGCCCAGCTTCCATAATCGATTAATTGGTATCAAAATTACGAGTTCCAAGCAACAATTAAAAGCAAGCTAGTATATAAACCATTAATTAAAAATTCTGAAATATAAACAATTAAACATAAAATCATAAGTTGTAAAAACAAACAAATTGAAAAAGAGGGAAACTTTGACGCCTGGTAGCACATAGTAAATTTTATTTAAAATTCACCAAATTTGGCATACACTACTTTTTTGTCATAGGGAACAAAAATACAGGTTGAACAATTTAAAAAAAAACTGATTTTTTTGAATCACCCTAAATTTATTGGATATGCTACATATATTTTACACATGATTACATCTTACATTTAATTTTAATTTTTTATTGCATTTATTTTTTGACATCTGAAGACTATTTTGATGGCTTGAAACCAAGGTCGCCTAACATGCAGTACGTTGCTCGCGAGAGCACACTGAAAACAGTGAAAATTTTGAAATGAGCACTGGTTCTAAAGTGCAAATAACAAAAGCTTTAGTTCAGAATACATCTTCCTAATGCTTGTGTGTAGCAACTTTGTTTAAAATCTAACACATCTAATACATTGGTATTTTTTTAAGGAAGTAGGAACACCTTTTAATAATAACGTAAGTGAAAAAGTATTACTCCTATTTGCATGATATAATTAAGCCCACAATTTTTTTTAAATACATCCCAAATATTTAGTTATTGAAACTAAATAAGAATTTACTAGATTTGATTAAGACTTTTTTTTTCCTTCAAATATCAACTGAATAAACTTTCTTCATAGATTCAACTAAGAAATCTTCACAAGTTTGAATTACAGTGCACTGAAATAGTGAAAAGGAAAACTGGTTAATTCAATCAATTAAAAGTATCGATTTCGACCTTCAGAGTAAATGATGGTTCAAAGAACCACTTTGAACTATACAAGTCAACCATCTTTAGCCATTACTAACTTCTTAAAAGTGGTTGTAGCTCATTTTTTTTATCTAGTTAATCAAGGTTTCTCAATAAGTTGGTTCAACCACTTTTATGGGAATAATATACTGAAAACGCAAGTTTGTTTTGCTAATGGCTTTATGAGAAAATACTTTCTACTGTACCGTGGGATCACCTGAAGATCAGGGCCCCCAGCCTTCTTTAGTTAGCTTTATAAGACAAACTAACGACACGACCTAACCTATCCAGTTGTGAAGAGCGTACAGTTGACCTAACGATTCGTTAGGTTACGTAGTGATATTTTCGTTAGTTAGCCTTATACTAAAGAAAGCAGGGGGCCCTGATCTTCAGATGACCCGTACCATGTCCAAGAGAATAAATGTTAAACATATCACTAGTGCAAGGACCACAGTCGTTCTATTGTATAAATATATATTTAACAATAATGCAGCAATATAACGGACCAGATGCTTTTTCAAACAAATTTTCACATACTGTAGCTAAATAAATTTTTTTATGTAATATACAAAATCCAGAGGCGTAACTAGGGTTGATCGCGCCCAGGGCAAATCAATAAATGGCGCCCTTAAAACCAGTGTACTTTAAAATTCTGGCTGAATTCTTATAATGGTACTCAAACTGGTTACTCGTAATAATACCGCTAACAAAATATACTTTTAAGAAGTTTATTTTATGACAAATGAAAAACAGTTATATACATATAAAACTGTACAAAAATATGTAAAAATAAATTGAAATGAAATTAAAATACAATTCATAAAAATTATTTTTACAGTTTATACTTAATGTTTTTCTATCCATATACATAACCGCGTATATTTACTATTAAGGTTGATATTAAATTTCTATTAATACAATTTAATTTTATAGAACCAAAGTATGGTTAATTATTTGCCGAATTACAACAGAAACAATTAATATATGTACAAGGAGAGGCATAACTTTTCATGAGAATACACTTTGATGTTTTCTTGAATTTTACTGAATTACCGATGGCAGAATTAGCAATTAGAATATTAGATACTGACAAAAATCATTCCAATTACATGGTACTTTAAAAGAAATGCCTTGTTTGCACCTATTATTTCTGGCTCTTTTAATGAATAATTTGGAACTTCACACTAAACATGTATTTTTCTTACTTTTGCTGATGCAAACTTATCAATAATGTCATCAAAATTTGTTATTTCAGTTTCCTCACGTTCAATGCTGAGCAAGGCTAAAGCAGAAAGTCTTTCTTGGCCCATTGAAGCTCTCAAATATGATAAGATCAATGTTAACTTGCTGAAAGATCGCTCACAGCTGGCAATTGAAATTGCAATAGTGAGCATTATCTGAATAGCTACTCTCAAATTTGGAAAAACATTTTCATCTCCATACTGAACAATAAACTTGAGGAGTTCCTCAGCTTTAGAAATCTGAACATTTGGGCGACTTTTCAAAAGCATCTTACAATCCAGGATTTCTTCATAGAGCTCAAAGCCGTCAATATCATTGCTATAAAACTGTCCAAGGTTGAGACAACTTTTCTTTAAGATATTTACGTCATGACTACTGTTGCTTTCATTTGAGTCAAGCAGTAATCCTCTAGTATCTAAAAGAAATCCAAATTTTGAATCCAAGTCATGGAGACGGACAAATCTTTCTTCCATTTCATTATGGAGACGATCAATAGTTTTTCATTATTCTCATCATTTCTTCTTTCGCAGTTAACCCTACATCCATGGCTTTTTCATTTGTTTCTTCTTTCTGGGGCGTCTTTCTACTCGAATATCCCACTCATCACAGTTTCAGCCCTGCTTCAAGTGATTCACTGGCCAATGATTCTCGACTGCTTAAAAAATAATTTTGAAGGGCTTTTAAATCATAAGCAGCATCATGAAAGTTCATGGTATGATCTTGGAGTCGTTTTTGAACACGATCAATCCGAACAAGAATTTTGTTCCAAAATCCAAGCAAAGCTAAGAAATGAAAAGTCAAAATTTGATTCAGCATCTGCCTTGCATCACCTCTTGTATCAGCAGTTTCATTTTGATCATCAACCATGCTTTGCAAGAGTTCCACTATAATATCAAAGTATTCATGAACAGGCTTCACAGCCTCTGTTCTGGAACTCCATCTAGTTTCAGATTCAGATTTGACAACTATTGGTATGGCATCTTTCAGCTTTTGTCAACGGAGAGTTGAACGTGAAAAGAATGAATAAAGCGACTGAATTGCACCAAAAAAAGTCACCATCACTGCATCATGGTTAGCAGCACGCACTCCAACCAAATTGAGAGAATGATTATTGCAGTTTACAAAAATAGCTTTGCTATTTTTTTCAATAATCCTCTGTTGAACGCCACTTTTATAACCAGCCATAACTGCAGCATTGTCATAGCATTGAGATCGACAGTCTTCTGACGGCATTTTGTCTTTTTCCAGTTGTTCCAAAATCACTTCCACAATGTTTTCAGCATCCTTTCGTTTTAAATGGATAAATCCAAGAAAAGACTCTTTTATAAAAATTGTTTTCTCCTGAAAATCAATATCAACATAACGAACTGTTTCTGCCATTTGCTCTCGATGTGCTTGATCTGGAGTAGAATCAAACATGAGGCCAAAATATTTGGCCTTATGAATGCTCTGTAACAATTTCTGGCGAACAGTAGAAGCCATCAGCTGAATAAATTCATTCTGCACTAACGGAGATAAATATGATGTTCTTCCAGGGTGCTTTTCCACAATACTGAGATGTTCTTTCATGACAGGATCAAACCTTGCCAACAATTTTAATAACCCAAGAAAATTTCCAATATTGCTTTCCTCTTCCTGTCTAAGGGATTCCTTGTGACCACGCAATGCAAGGTTCTGAGTTGCTAAAAATTTTATGCAATGGAGAATTCTGTGGAGAACATCTCGCCATTTTTGTTTTTCTGTTGCAATTTGAGCTTGAAGCTCTACGTCAATGATTCCTCTGTTCTCTAAAAGATTTCTTTCCATTTCCTTCCATTGGGTGAAGCAGTATCGATGATTTTTTGCATTTTCATGGGTGCTAAGCCTTTCTGGTGCTTTCCAATGATTGAACTCATTTTCTTGCTCAATGAAGTCTGATTGTCAATTTGAGAAAATAGCAAACAACAAAAGCAAAAAGCTGCTTTCTTCTCTGGAGAATAAACAAGCCATGAGCGCCAAACTACTTCTTCACACCCATTTCCCAACTTTCTTTTAAACCATCTTTCATTCATTGGTCGGTTTTGTGTGGGAACAAATGGCCCTTCACTATTTTGAAAATACTTCGAACCCAATGTGACCATTTCTGTCCTCAGGGCATCTGATAAAATTACTTTTTTTGATATTTTATCAAACTCCAAGAAGCCTAACATCGTGATGCTGAATCGCATCTGGTATAGGCTGTGCTGTTTTTCCTGCTTTTCGCTACTCAAAGTTTTAGTATCTTCTGGCTTCTTGAAAGACACTTCTGGTTCTTGAAAGACACTTAATTCTCCTTCTGATACACTGGCGGGTTGGTCAACACTCATATCTGATGCAGTTAATGCTGATGAAGGACCAGCTTGTTGCTGTTCAAGAAATGACATCATAAATCCACTTGACTTTTTAGCTTCTGCTTCTTGCATTTTCCTTTTCTTCCTGCCTTCTGCTCCACTCAGCTTCTTTTTCGGACTTTTCGGTATCGGCAGTGTTCGTTTCATGGTAAAATTTTCTAGAGAAAGAAACAAAAAAATAGAATAAATTAATAATTCATAATAAAATTCTAATAAAAATAGAATGAATTAATAAAGTTAAATGAAGTTAAAAATCTGAAATTCATGGAAATTCGATGGCTAGAGATATGGTACCGCTACATTTCCAAAAGAGCATGTTTTTACTCTTAAATTTTTGTTTTTAAATCATAAAAATGGCGCCCGGGGCACGCGCCCCACCCTAGTTACGCCACTGACAAAATCAGTCATAAATTCATTTGAAAACTTTTAAAAGAAAACTGCGAATTAATGTAATTCAGCTGGACTTGTTTTATATATTAAGTCATTAAATTCTTATTGGTTACGTTTGTACTATATAATTTTCATAACAGAAGGGTAACTAAATTACTTTTACATTTATATAGCCTATTTACATAGTAGCCTCGTAGCAATGAAAGAGTCCTGATGTAGCTTGCATCAGAATGGCATCATTTAAAACAATGCAACTCATTATATTTGAGTTCTTTAATAACTTCACAGCAATCTAAGTAAATATATTTTGTGTGGAAACCAATAACCGAAAATTTACATTTTTTTGTGGAGAGGAGGGGTCATTTTAGTCGCCAATGAGAGGGAACACGGCATTAAAGAAAACGGCTGCATTTAAGAAATGTTTGGGGTTTAACTTTGTTCTATGACGGGGACCTACAGCTTTACGTGAAATTCGAACCACGGGTGGCTACTAGGGCATAGTTAATTAATCATTTTTAGGAAAGTGATGAATGCAGCAATTTTCTAATGAATCAATGATTAACTGGTTAAAAATGCTTAAAAATTAAATACTTCTGAAAAGAGTAAGAAAGAGCTTTATTGTTTCTGTTGCGCGAGATAAGACCAAAGAAAGCAATTTGCTCAAACATTTAGTTTGCTTTAGTTCAAGAAATCAGGCATGTGCGGATTAGATAGTTTATACATGCAAAAAGGTGCCAAATTCAAATGATACATCACAAAATTTAAGGTAAAATTGAGGAAAATCAATCATTTACCATCATTTTATAAAAAAAAAACACTTTGATTAATTAATGATTAAATTAGAAACAATGATTAACTGATTAATCAAAATCACGACATACGCTCGCTATATCTAGTGTATATAGAGAAGACCCTTCCCCATCCAATTATTCACCAAACAACGTCGATTAAAACGCTCATTTTGCGGAAACTAGTGTTGCGTTGAGATTTCCACAAATAACCTTCTCATGCTTTTAAACAAACGAGTAGCTCATAATGACAAATTTATCAAAAATATGAATTCCTCGATTTTAAGTAAGAAATTAAACATTTTGCAGTTACTTTTCCATTACGAGATCTTAAGAGTCTTAGTTCTACCTGCATCATAGAAGTGAGCCTATGCGAGTTTTTAAAAATATAACCTACGTTTGTATGATCTATTTTTAATAACGTCTCGTTGCAACAGTGAAGCCAGAAGTGGCCAATTAGCAGACATGGGCAGTAATGTATTTGAAAATACTTAAATAAGTATTTAAATACATGTATTTATAAATACTTTTTGGAGAGTATATTTAATTATGTATTTAAATACTTTCGAAAAGTATTTAGTAGGTATTTGTAAATACCTGTTTTTAAATACATTTTTAAAATACTTTTTTGTGAACTGTTCAATTTTGCGAAGATGTACAGTACTAACCACCCAGTATTTAACTGGTACCACAAAACACAGTAAAACATTTTTCAAGGTGCTTGTGCTTCCAGAAAGTTCCAGGCTCAGCAGGCTGGAACTTTCTGGAAGCACCTTGAAAAATGGAACGTCCAGCCTATCCTGAGGTATCGTCATACGTGGTTGTGTAAAGTTCAGCTCTAACTGTGCAATTAGCCTTAGCCTATTGATCATATTAGACGAGGACAACATTTGTAACGTGGCTGCAGCAAGTGGAAGCGGT
Source organism: Bathynomus jamesi (assembly GCA_023014485.1). Classification (NCBI taxonomy): domain Eukaryota; kingdom Metazoa; phylum Arthropoda; class Malacostraca; order Isopoda; family Cirolanidae; genus Bathynomus; species Bathynomus jamesi. The sequence continues at coordinate 21,219 of JAJOZX010014493.1, read as the reverse complement.
AGAAAAGGTGGTAAAATAGAAGTTGATGGTGGAAGTGAAAATAAAAATAGTGAATCACACATGCACCCACTTTTTGATGGAAAATATTTCCGAATAACTTCCAAAGATGGTAGTAAAGTGAAGACTTTGTCTTCTGTGCCACAAAACAATTGCAGCGTCTACTTCTGTGACTTCTCGATTTTATTTGACTCTAAGCTGATGTTAGTGATTTTATGTGCCTTTTGAAAAGTATCTAAATTGTATTTGAAATGTATTTAAATAAATTTTTGGAGTAATGTATTTAGTATTTAAATACTTCCTGAAAACCTGTATGTTATTTAGTATTTAATTACTTTTATTTTCAAGTAATGTATTTATTATTTAAATACATCTAAAGTAGCCTATTTACTGCCCGTGTCTGCCAATTAGAACGACACATATCGTCTAGTGGCAACGAGTGAATCCCGCTGTAGCCTTTATCAGAATGGCATAAATCAACACAAAGCAGCTTATTCTATATTTCAGTTCCTTAATAACTTTCAACAATCTAAGTAAACATGCCGTATTTCGTGCAGAAACAATCACTGAAGTAACCGAAGATTTGGTGAACGTCTATTTCAAAGGGTTTCATTTATGTATATAAATAAACTAAGTACAGTTTCACAAACACCTTTTCCGTTTCTAAACAATGACAATTTCTGTAATAATACCATACATTACGTCATCATAACATTCTATTAAGGTCTAAGGATAAAGTTTAAGGGTCAAATCAAATAAAAATATCAATATTTTAATTATTCTTTGTCAAATAGTAAAATGTTCTGTTAAAATTATTGTAATGTTGCAAAAACTGATATTTTTCTCCATATATTTAGTTTTTATTCATTTATTTTGCATGCAAGATGAGAAGAATCCTACTGTACCAAGTGTGGAGTTTATGGTATATAGCAACTATATTAAATATGTACCATACGGTTGAGTAATTTAGACCTAAGCATCATAAGCCTATAATTACAAGTAACCTGGGTTTTCCGAGTTAAAGTAAGCCTAAATATGATGATTAAGTAAAACTCGGATTTTTTCCGTTTGACGGCCTGTAATATTTTCTTTAACATTACTTGTTTTTTATTGTCCAGTTTTAATCGACGATTTAAAAAATAACATTCATGTTTTAGAGAAACAGATATACATTTTAGTTTAGAGAATATCATAAACGCTTTAAGATTCCAAAATCCCTGAAAGTTTTAGGTCAACTGTACGCTCATGACGATTGGTTAGGTTGTCATATTTTCGTTTGTTTTGACAGTAAACTAACGAAAATATCATGACTTAACCTAACCAATCGTCAAGGGCGTACAGTTGACCTAACCGGGCATTCTGTTAACCTAACTGAGCATTCAGTTAACCTAACCAGTTGGTAGAGTCTAGAATTTGACCGTCCCGTAGCCATGACTTTTTTTTTCCTCCGGCCGTCAAACCAAAAAGATCCAAATTCGGTTCAAAATATATTTTAAATTTGTTAAATTACATATAACTGCGTCACTATTTGTTTCTCTAAAACATGAATGTTATTTTTGAAATCCTCGATTAAAACTGGATAATAAAAACAAGTAATATTAAAAAATATTACAGGCCGTCAAACCGAAAAGATCCTAAAACCACTATCCAGACAATGTCTTTTGAGTGTCTATATGGCCCTAACCTAACCTAGTTTAGTCTATTTTAACATATTATCAAGCTGTTATGGATTCTACTATTCAGACGATGTTTACTGTTTAGAGACAAAGTTTTGCCCATTATTGTTATGTCCGTTATGCTAAGGCGTAGTGAATACGCTTACCTTTTTCACCTCGCTGTTCGTGTTAGTAGGTAGAAGCTAGCACGATTCATTTATAGTAGAGGTATAGGTATAACTCTAATATGTTGAACACACACTAAATTTAAATTATATTGAACTGTGTCACAGTTCACATTAAATTACATCATAAGCTATTAGGAAACACATGATTAAAATGCAACTAAATCAAGCTTCTTCATCGCCACAAGAGAGATGTCGACGCCATTAAGCCAACACCCACCTAACCTAAGTCGTACAAGAAGGCAGGGAGACCCTGAGCAGAAGCCATTTCCTTATATGTGCTCGTGGCCAATGTCTATGTGCATTCAATTCATATTGTAACGTATGTATTCATTATACTGTTACAAATTTTAGAATAAAAAATATTTAAATTACCATCCACTTAATACTTCTTCCGTTTCTTTTAAATGTCACCCACTTAACTCTAATTTTTTCAACTTCCGGTTGGTAGTACTGCTTGACTAGAAATATCCAGAGCTGTGCGCGGTAATTATGTCGCAAATGACATGGCCTGAAGTTGAAATGAAAAATATATTTTTCTAGTGTATTTCGGTGTGCTCTGTTCAAATATAACCATTGTGCAAATGAACAGAAATATGTGTTTGGGCCATGTAATGACAACTGTATTTCTGTTCATCTGCACAAGAAATTAAGGTCATATTCGAACAAAGCCCACTAAAATACACTTGAAAAATATATTTTTGACTACATTTTATACAATAAAGCATAACCTTAGTCCTAACATGTTTATGTTACGAGATCTCGTAAACGACGCATTACCACATTAAACTTGCAAAACACCTCAAAATTAATCAGAAAAGTTTGCTCTCGTCATTTTCGTTTAAACTAACGAAAATATCACGACTTAACCAATCATTAAGGGCGTACAGTTGACCTAACCGGGCATTCAATTGACGTAACGGGTTAATATTGGTTATTTCACCTAAATATCTTCTTATCTTTTTGTATTAGGCACTCATCGTCACATTTCGGGCAAGTTAAGGATGAGAGAATAACGCCGTAAGTGATAAAAACATCCAATGCTTTGTCTTCATCTAGGGCACATGACGAATCAAGTTCTCAGTCTAAATTTCACAAACACCACCAAACTGAACCCAATTAAAAAAAAAAAATAATAATTAGTTTCTTGGTGTTTGTTCTAGCTAAGTCGCAGAGTAGCAAAAAAATAGCCGAATCAGGAAAAATATTTTATGAAAAGTACAGTGCGTTCGAAAAGTCTCCGCAGTGCTATGTTAAACGCATAGGAAGTTGAAAAACTACATTTTTCATTCAACCGTGATTTAGTGATTTTATTACATAACCTTTTGACTTTACACCATGTGTTGAAAGTGTTTTCCACCATATTGCAGGCACAGAGCAACTTGTCTACACTTGTTGTCAAACTTTTTTTTTTTAGTGTTGGTTGACTGCGGAGCGACTTTTCGAACGCACTGTACATAAAAGCCAAAACCGGAAATATATTTTATTAAAAAAGTACATTTGAACAAATTTGCACAAGATATATATTTTCTTAGTCAGTTTTGAATGGCAATTCGATATGTACTGTTTTAACCGTGCGTGAGTAGGTGAAAAGACGAATATTAACTGATATTTAGGTGAAATAACCAATATTAACCTGTTAGGTTAATTGAATGCCCGGTTAGGTCAACTGTACGCCCTTGATGATTGGTTAGGTTAAGTCGTGATATTTTCGTTAGTTTAAACGAAAATGACGAGAGCAAACTTTTCTGGTTAATTTTGAGGTGTTTTGCACGTTTCCTGTGATAATGCGTCGTTTACGAGATCTCGTAACATAAACATGTTAGGTTATGCTTTATTGTATAAAATGTAAAAAATATATTTTTCAAGTGTATTTTGGTGTGCTTTGTTCGAATATGACCTTCATTTCTTGTGCAAATGAACAGAAATACAGCTGTCATTCAGGGCCGGCCGCAGTTAGGTGCGGCTGCACAGGGTCCCCCATCAATTAGAGGGTACTCCCAAAATTAATTTGCTCTTCGTATTTTTAGTTGCTATAGCATCACCAAACTTATAAAAACGAGCCGATATTGATGGGAGAGATCTGGCCACTGAAATTGGGAATCTTCCAAATTTGCCGAAAGAGTTGAAAGACAACATGACAGCATTTGGACTCCTAAGTTACCTTCAACAAAAACAGTTGAAAGAAATCTATCCCAATCTTTGGATAGCACTTCGGATTGCTCGCACTCTCCCAGTGACAGTGGCATCAGCAGAAAGAAGCTTTTCAAATCTAAAGCTCATAAAGACTTATCTCAAATCCACAGTGGCACAAGATCGCCTCAGTGGACTCGCTATCATCAGTATTAATCAAGAGATCAGCAAACAGCTGTCTCATGATAGTGTTATTGAAGATTTTGCCTCGAGAAAATCAAGGAGGTACAGATTATAAGCATTTCAGAGTACTGGTATTTATGGTTTGACAAACTGGGTTTTTTGTTAATTTTTCTAATCATAGTTGCAGTTGGCTTCAACAATTTTCCTTTATTTCTTCTTCTTCTCTTATTTATCATTTTATCAAACTATATTTACAATTGTCAATTTTATTTTCCGCCATTGCTTATTATTTTCTCCACATTAAAATCATTTCAAATTTATACTGTACGTTGGAATTTTGAATGTAATTCTTTAAATAATAAAAGCGGAACACTAATACTGATTTATCTTACTTTATATATATATATATATATATATATATATATATATATATATGAAATATTGGGTGTTTGCTTTTATCAAGATGTCCTCAAAGAAAATCAAACATATGTGGGGCCCTGGGAGGGTTGTGTAAGGGATGGGGGCCCCCAACCATCTTGCACAGGGCCACTCAGAAGCTAGGGCCGGCCCTGTTGTCATTGCATAGCCCAAACATGTATTTCTGTTCATTTGCACAAGAAATGAAGGTTATATTTGAACAGAGCACACCAAAATACACTACAAAAATGCATTTTTTTATTTCAACTTCAGTCTATGTCATTTGAGACATAATTACCCAAATTTGAATAAAGCGCCTAAAACTACCTCATAAAAAGTTATTTTGATTTACAGGTTCAGCATATGTCATTTAAAACATATTAACCTATAGCGCCGCTAACGCTAATTTTGGCGCTAATTTTTATGAAATGTATAGCTAAGTACTACTTTTTTATTAATAATAATAATAATAATAATAATAATAATGCAGTTGTATATAGTTGTGTGTGTTCGCTATTTGTTGTTATCTTTTGTAGTGTCAAATGGGAAGAAAATTATATCTTTAAAATGATTATTGGGTATTCAAGAAAATTGCATAATTTGATATTTATAATTAAACTTATTTATTGGAAAGACTGTCTTCCTTCACATACTCATTTCAGGAAACTGTTTATTATTATACATTCTTCGTTCAGCATTATGCACAAAAAGCAACGTAATATAGAGAATAACATTCTAAGACTCTATTCATTTTAATTTATATTATCGCTTAGCGGTTAGCGCCTAATATTGCCTAAAAATGTAGCGGCGCTCTCTGTTCCGCTAACTATTTTGAAAAATACTGCCGAGCTTGGTTGAGATTGGCCTAAGGACCTATGAATAAGAGAGAGGAATACAATAGAAAAAAAGCGAAATACATGTGGGGAAGAAAAAGCACACTTCCAGCAGAAGTATATGGAACAAAAAAGGAAAGTCCAGATAATGATAAAGGATGAAATATATAAGCATGAGAAAAAAGTCAGTGAGGAGATAAAAGAGGGCAGGAGGTGATAAATTATGGGAGCATATCTACGAGCTGAAAGGAAAGGAGGTAAAGAGGAAGACAAATAGAATTAAACAACGAACAAAGAAATAAACTGGCACTTGAAGAGGCAGATAGGAAATTTGAAGGCTCCTGGTTAGGAATATACCAGAAACATCCAAATAAATTGGATACAGTCTGGACTGGGGATATGAAGGCAGAATTTATAGATAGGTACAGACAGAATGATTCTGCCCGAGAGGTCATGGTGACTTAACCTAACCAATCATCAAGGGTGTACAGTTGACCTAGCCGGGCATTCAATTTCTGATCTTTTCGTATTAGGCACTCACTGTCACAGTTTGGGCAAGTTAAGGATGAGAGAATAACGCCGTAATTGATGAAAACTTCCAATGCTTTGTCTTTATCTAGGGCATATGACGAATCAAGTTCTCCAAGTCAAAATCACATGAATGGCATGTCATAATTGTATCACAAACACCACCAAACTGAATCCAATTAGAAAAAGAAAATAGCCAGAACAGAAAACAACAAACTAATTAAGTCGCAGAGTAGCAAAAAAATAGCCCAATTAGGAAAAATATTTTATGAAAAAAAGTATATTATAGCCAAAACAGGAAATATATTTTATTAAAAAAGTACCGTGCATTTGAACAAATTTGCACAACATAAAATATATATTTTTTAGTCAGTTTTTAATGGCAATTCAATATATAAAGCTTGTTCAACTGCTTGTGACTGGGAGTAAAATCGAATATTAACCCCAATCTGGTCTCCAGGGACTGGTCAATGTTGGGCCTAGCTGGGCTCCTCCTACTGGACCTATGACCCATATAGATTCAGAGCTCTCAGACCAGGTGAAGGCTTCCTTTTTATATAGGGTTACTCTTAAGAATCAAGATATATCTTTTGCATCAAGACCTTTGGCTTTTAGCATAGCACTAAGGGATTTGCCTTTCCATGGGTTGGGTAATGGGTATGCAGGCACCAGTCTTCCAGAGACGCTCTGGCACAATGCAAATAAAAACTACCTCTGCCCTTCTCTCCCAGCTTTTGGGAACTCCCTGGAAGTTGGGCCCATGGGAGGTGGATTACTCTTTAGTTAATGACACCCATATTGTGCATGGTGTTATAGGACTAGAAGATCTGGAGGAAGATCTACTAGCTATTAAGGATTAGTTAATTAATAATGGTCATCCAATAGCAAGTTTATGTCAGTAGACTCACAAAAAGAACAGGTTCTACATATGTTCCAATTCAACAGGTTAAAGTCTCTTTCAATGCTCAGGTTCTTCCAGCAAAGATCTTTATAGGCTATATACCATATAGAGTTTGTCAGTTTATACCACATCCAATTCAATGTTTTAAGTGCCAGGTATTTGGTCATATGGCTAAGTCTTGTAGGTCAAAAACAGTGAGATGTGTTTATTGCTCTGGAAGTCATGTCTCCTCTTGTCCAAAGACTAATAAAATCTGTGCCAATTGTTCAGGTCCCCATACAGCTAGTTTCAGTGGCTGCTCTTGCTTTTGAACTGCACAGGAAATAGAGAGGCTCAAACTTGCATCTAATCTTTCTTATAGTGAAGTTAGATCTGTTCTTCGAAATCAAGACCCTAATGTAGCCTCAGAAAGGACATTTCCAAGTAATGACTTTCCTGTTCTACCAAAACCTATTGTGTCAAAAGAGGAGACTCAAACTTGGATGTGGTGAATCCCTCTTCCCCCCCTTCAGAATTCTTGAAGTGGGGTTGTGAGGGGAAGACCTGGATCGACTGTGGCAATGTCCCAAAGGCCACCTGGAGTGGGGATGGATGATGGGGCTGTGGTCCGGGAACCCTCTACCCCTTTCAGACCTATGGCTCTATCATCTGACATCATTAAATTAAGTTTATTCAGCTTCACCCTTCAGAGTGGTAATAGTCTCTCCAAGAAGACTGAGTACATTATCCACTTTTGTTTCTTTATTTAATGATGCTTTTCACACTGATCTCAAAACTGACCAACTGACAAAGTTCCTTGATAAACTGAAACCTAAGCCCTACACCCAAACAAACGTCATGTCCAAATTCGTAAACCCACTTAATATTTCACATCCTAAGGTTTCTAACCTCTTGTTTGCTCAGTGGAATGCCCGCAGTCTCCAATCTAACTTGTCAGAATTTAAACTTTTTATTTATACTGAAAAACCCCATTTAGTGGCAGTTTGTGAGATCTGGTTAACCTCTAGACTCCAGCCTACTTTTATTAATTACACTCAGATCAGAGCAGACAGGGTTGGCCGAGGGGGTGGGGGTTTGCTATTTCTGATTCGTTCAGATTTGTGCTTTAGACCATTACCTCTCCATCCCTTCCCTGCAGGAGTTCTCGAGGTCCTTGTTTTATCTTTAAAAGTAAACAGTGGTACTTCAGATATACTCACAGTTTATAATCCACACCTACCTTTAACCGCTTTAGAGTTCGAACACTATGCTGGTCAATTCGATCAACAAGGTTTTATTTGTGATGATTTTAATGGTAGACACAGGGCTTGAGATACAGGTATGTCAGGTTTTCCAACACCAACTGCCTTAAATTTATTTAATTTTATTCTTTCTTCGAATTTTGTGCTATTGACTCCTGTTGATCTCCCTACAAGATTTAACATTAATAATGGAAGTTATTCAACATTAGATCTCTCTTTATGTAGAGGTAGGTTTGTTCCTAACTGTACTGTGGCTGTTGGTGGAAGTCTGGGTAGTGACCACTTTCCTGTCCTCACTGCTCTGCAAATCTCACCAGTATCCACGTCATAAACAACATCCAACTTGGAAACTACGTGACATAGATTGGGGAATTTGGTCTAGGGCTTTTCCTGACGCTCCATCTATAGAAAGATCCTTAGATGAAAAAATCCAACACTTTACAGCCTTATTAGTGGAAACAAGTACCTCCACACTGAAGAAGACTACAGGAAATTTTGTTCCTGAATACCACAAATGCTGGTGGACAGAGGATTGCATGGGGCAGTGGCCACCCACCATCGTGCTCAATGTTTTTATTCTCATCACCCAACTCTATATAATAAGATCCTCCTAAATAAGGCAACTGCTATAGCTCATCGTACTATTGGTCAAGCAAAGAGAATATCATGGAGTCGGTTTTGTTCAAACCTCAGTTTCACTACACCTTCCATTGAGGTTTGGACTCAAATTAGGAAAATCATTAAGGGTATGGATTCACACTTCACTTACCCCATTGTAAATGGTTCCATACTAAGTGATGTACTTGACAAAGCTGAAGTTTTGCGGACCTTCCATTCATTTTTTGGGACTATAGCAGTTATTGAAGATGAGGATTTTTGCAGGGACATGCAGTCTTCCTTATTTCTTGATTACAATGAGAATTATAACCTGGACTTTACATTGCAGGAATTACAATTCTCCTTAAGGAAATGTGAACAGTCTAGAGGTGGAGCAATGGGACTGGATAATATACATAAATATTTTCTTAGTCATCTTCCAATGGAGTACTTGCCATTTCTATTATCAGCATTCAATGATAGCCTGAGCAAAGGAATCTTTCCTTCATCATGGAAACAGACATTAATGATCCCTATTCTCAAACCTCAGAAAAACCCTTCTAGTCCATCTTCGTATCGTCCCATATGCTTATTATCCTGCTTGCGTACAGTACTAGAGAGGATGGTCCATCAGCGGTTGCTGTGGATTTTTGAAACATGTCACATTTTTCGGGATTCGCAGTGTGGTTTCTGTAAGAAGAGAAGCACCGTGGATCAACTTCTGAGGTTGGAAACTTTCATACGCCAGCTCTCCAATGGAAGAAATATGTTCTTGTTATATTTTTTGACCTCAGTCGAGCTTTTGATTCCATCTCCCATAGAGGTCTACTTTATAAGTTAGGCAATTTGGGGATTCGTAGTAGATTACTAAAATGGTTACACAACTTCTTGTCCAACTGCACTTTTCAGGTACTAATTAATGATGTTTACTCAACACCTTTCCCCTTTAAAAAGGGTGTACCCCAGGGTTCTGTTCTTAGTCCATTGTTATTCACTGCATATCTCTCAGATATACTAAGTATTGACTATTGATCCAGTTCAATCATCAGAGTTTGCTGATGATACAGCTTTCTATGTGGCACGTGACACCCCTTTAGAAGCCCAACAGATGTTGCAAAAAGCAACTGAAACGTTTTCATCTTGGTGCAGAATCTGGGGTCTTTCCCCGAATAAAAAAAATTCTAAAATTATGTTCTTTACACATCAAAAGTGTTTCAGTGAATCCCATTATCCAAATTAGTAACACCCCAGTAGCTATGGTCACATCCTTCCAGTTTTTGGGAGTGGTCCTTGACAGCCCCAGACTGACTTGGTCTTGTCATATTAATTACCTGGTAACATCTTGCACGAAACGTCTGAACTCATTAAAATCTGTTGCCTCTCATAGATGTGGTGCAGATCAATCCACACTTCTCACTTTTTACTGATCATTTCTCTGGAAAAATAAAGTATGCTGATGTTGTTTATGATTCAGCCTCTTTCACCTTGAAGAAGAAACTGGATACAGTGCATAATTCTGGCATGCGCCTTATCTTGGGTGCTCGCCCATCTACTCTTATTATTGCCCTATAGGGTGAGAGTGGTCTGCATGCCCTTCAGTACCATAGAGATATCTCTACACTGAGGAAGTACTTTAATGTTCTGGCTTCCCCCTTTTCCCACCCTTTACGACAGTCATTCGAGGCGGATTATCCTTTGATCCTTGCAGTGGACTGAACTGTGGCAAATAAGCCACGTTTCTTCTTTAGAATATTCCAATGCAATGTATATTGCACACAAAATAGATAGATAAAAAACACTAATAAATCACACAATGTAGCTTAATAAAGGAATAAGATTGCCAGCTAGCAAATAACTGAATTTTAAATTTGGTTTGGAAATTTTAGGTCTAGTTGTTTTCCTATTAAAACCTGATCCTCCTGGTCTTCCTTGATGCAAATTCATCAATGATTTCATCATAGGAAATCTGCTCAGAAACCGCATGGTTAATGCTGATGACAGCAAAACCACTGAGGCGATCTTGCATTATGGTGGATATCAGGTAAGTCTTGATGAGCTTGGAAAAACTCTCCGCACCCGCCACTGTCATTGGAAGGGTGACAGCAACCCTGAGGGCGACTCAGAGGTTGGGATAGATCTCTGTGAGCTGCTTTTCATGGATAAACGTCAGCAGCTGAAGTGCTGTCATGCTCGTAGATGGCAGTTCAGGCAAATTCTTTAATTCCTGCGCCAACTCCCTACCATCTAGATCAGAATGTCCTCGACAGCTTAAAGTGTTGCTGACAGTTTCTGATTGCTCTGTCATCGCCTCATTTTACAAATTTTGGAAGTTCGAGAGCACTCCAAACTTGTCTCTCACTTCTCCCAAGGTCTGCAATCTTTCCTGAAGTGATGAGATAGCAGCATCCACCACCACATTGAAAAAGGTCACCTCCACATCTCTCCACCGCTTCCTCTCAGCCTCAAGGAGTGCCATCTCTTTTTTGTCAATGGTTTCTCCTTTTATAATCCGCACCTGCATTTCTTCCCATGTTGTCAAATGTTTTAAGTGTTCTGGCATGTTTTGATGAGAATTGAGCAAGGTGGTTGTATTCTTCCAGTCATTAAGTCCTCCCTTTATTAAAGAAAAGTCTTTTGTCGAGAACAGCTTGCAGCAGAAGTAGAAGAGGCTGTTGTTTTTCCATGAATACATCAGCCAACTTCTCTTCATTTTCTCTCCGTTTACCAAGATTCTATTGAAGTATTGGTGGTGGCATTTTCTTCCATCCTCTCTCCTAGGAAAGATGAAGTCAGGTGTTACCTGGTATGGTACTCGCCTAACAGATTCTGTCCTCATCTTATCATTCACGACAGAAGGCCATTCAGCAGGATCAATTGGTTCTGCATCTGTCTGGATGGGCGGAATCGATGTGCCTTGATCACCAGGTTCAGCACAGGACGATCCTTTAGGTGCATCTAAAAGGATATAGAGCAGATGAGAATCAATTTATTTATTTACAGTATGCTTATCATGGGTTAAACATAATCATTCTCATGTTTATGATTAGTACAACTTCACCTAGATTTGTGTCCTTCGTTTTTAGTATTAACTATTATATCATTTGAAATATAAACACGTCCTTTGTAACTCTGTTATGCTTTTTCCCCAATTCATTTATTTACATTATGCTTATGAGAGGTTAAACATGATTCATATGATGATTGTGTCATTTTGTACAAGCTAACCAACTTAGCCTTCCTTGTTATCAGACAAGAGGACATATAGTAATTTAATACCGGTAATATGATACTAATATCTATGCTACCGTCTTGTACATCCCTAAAGAAAGTGGCAGGGTAGAGAGGGTGGTTGACGCGTCTTCATCTGAGGAAACTGGCGCAGCAGAAGTAGAGGTGGAAGTAGATGGCCCTTCATCCACAGACATCCCAGTTTTAGCAGAGGAGGGTCCTCCAAGATATTTTAGAAGTGCATCCCAAACGATATAAATAAATGTTATCACGTGAAGCAAACATGATGACACACAGTTGCTTCTGTCATTGTAAATAACTTATTACTGTCACATGCCATTCATTTTATTTAGGGTTTGTATTTCTTTATTGTGTATTTTCCAGATTATTGTCACATTTTTGTTAAAAAAAAAGTATAATTCAATGAAAAATTAAATCATTCGAATATTTATATAACCTCATTTCTAGGGAAATTTTGTTGGGTGTTCATGGGATAATTAAAAATGTAGAGTGGTCACACTGATAAGTCCATGTTAATAACAGCAGAAATCAGTTAAGCCGAATATTAAAACTAAACGCCTATAAACCTTACACGTAGCCATAAAGGGTAGATTATGGTGAGGGTGAGGGTTTTAAACTAAAAACCCAAAATCTGACAACACAAACATGAAGCAGACAAATTTTAGAAGTCATTTCAGCAAAAAAAAAAAAATTGATGATTTTTGCCTAAAATAGCGGATTGCCCACTTAAAGTAGCAAACTTACCTTGATTTTACAGTTTAAAAAGGTAACGTTAGATATAAGAATGAAACTTATATAAAATGTTCATGACATACCTCTATTTGTCGATCGCATCTCCCCTTCCTCTTTTCTTCTCTTTCTTCCCTGTGCACCTGACAGCTTTGTTCTTTTCAACATGATGCTCGGCCAGACACGACTCACTGTAAACTAGAACACGTACGAAATTGTGGAGTGGAGAAAAATCCGTCACTAGCTACACTCTAATTTACTCTGCTTGATTTTAATAATTATAAACAGTTTCAACTTATACCTATTTCATTGCTTGTTTATTTTAATGAAATAACTTTTAATTTAGTTTCATAAATTGATTTTTACAAACAAAATTGATACCTATCACCAAAGATAAATATCTATCTCCAACCGGGGTTGGTGAGACCGTGAGTTGGTAAATTTCTCGAGCCCCGGACTGGAGCCTGTTTGAGAAAAAACAAAAAACGAGCGTACTACGTCCCCCCGCCACCAATTGGCGCCCTAGGCGGCCGCCTATATCGCCTATGCCCAGGACCGCCACTGCCCTAGAGTTACCTTTCACAGTTTTCATAAGGAAGGCAAGCACCTATTCTAAACTCTGATTCCTAACATGTTTTGACAAGCCAAACAAATGCAGGACTCTATACGTTACATCATGTCATAAATGAGCCCTTTATTTCTGATATTTCATTGACATTATTAGAACGATAGTTACTTACCTTTATAGTTCCTTATAAATTTTATTTCAAATTTTTCATCAATTCTTTCTTTTAATTCAACATCACCTTTTAGTATCTGGTGAATCTCATAGTGCTAGTGTCCCCGAACAACTGATACAATGAGAAAACGAACGGAACGGATATTAGAAATATGAGAATAAAAACCCACTCTAATAGACAGAGTTTATTTCCACGACAGTTTCGACGCCCACTGGCATCCTCCTCGGGTGGATACAGAAACACAAATGAAACAAAACAAGAGGGAAAAAACAGTTCAGGGATCGACCGTTAAGAAATTCGCACCTAGGTTGGATTCCATTCTCTCGAGACAGGAGGGGCATTTTCATTAAGTACATTCGCACAAATTTTAAAACTATCTTCCTGTTCTAAACATACAGATTCTATTATTTTTACATAATTATTACATTTATAATTAAATTTATTACATTTAATATTGCATAATTATTAATTACAGAAATTATAAATTTATTATTACATTGGTTATTACATTGTTGTTTATTATACAGAAATTATAAACCGAAAAACGAATGAAAAAAGGCGATTAGGAAATAATCCAGAGACCATTGAGAAATTCGCACCTAGGTTAGATATCGTTCTCCCGAAACCAGAAGGGCATTTTATTACAGGGTCAGCTTATAACTACATTTCCACAAATTAAAAATATCTTCTTGTTCTATACATACAGATCCTAATGTTTTGACATAATTACTGCATATATTTATTTCCACATTAATTACTTCCATTATTACATTTACTAAAAGCGAGTAAGGAAACATTCCAATCCAGAGACATTTAAGAAATTCACACTTAGGTTCGAACACGTTCCCACGACTCCGTAAGGGATTTATTGACCAAGAATCTCATTAAAGGGTCTAACTTATAAGTACCTTCGCACAAATTAAAATTATCTACTTTTTCTATACACACAGATTCTATTATTTTTCTTTTGACATAATTATTACATTTATAAAGTACCTTACTTGATTCCCAATCTATAGCATGATTATTTTGGCTAGCGTGATAAAAAATGGCATTATTAGTATTACAACTTCTGAAGGCATATTTGTGTTCTTTGATACGGGTTTCAATATTTCTTCCAGTTTCTCCCACGTATACTAAATCACAACTTTTACAGGGAATGCTGTAGACACAGGCTTGTTCCTCTTTTGCAACGTTATTCCTAACCAATTTACTTTTCACGGTAGACGAATATTTGAACGCCAAAGCAACTTAAATTCTTTCGTCAACGGTTTTACTCTTTCTAAGCCGGCAATGTAAGGCAAACTCACATATTGTTTTTGGTTAACTGAAGGTTCCCGAGGGGCATAAAAAGATTTTCTGGCTTTAAAATACGCCTTTCTGATAAACCACTCAGGATATTTTAAATCCTTAAAAATGTTCCAAATCTTTGAATTTTCCGGATCCAGCAAATGTGGGCTACAAATCCTGAGTGCTCTTAGAAACATGGAAGAAATAATTGAGCTTTTAACCCCTTCATCATGATATGAAAAATAATGAATGTACGAATTACAATGAGTAGGTTTTCTATAGACCGTGAAATTGGGCTTTCCGCTTTCGTTAATGACCAAAACATCTAGAAAAGGTAATTGTTTGTCGTTCTCCCATTCATATTTAAATTTAATAGAGGGAACAAGATTATTTAATGACTGAAAGAAAGTGTCAAAGTTGTTCCAGTGGTCAGGCCAAAATGAGAAAATATCATCTACATAACGAAACCAAATTAGATTCCTGGGACATATTGTTTGCAACAATTCCGACTCATAATACTCCATATATAATGTACTCAGTATTGGGGATAAAGGGGACCCCATTCCCATACCAAAACGTTGCAAATAAAATTCTTCACCGAAGGAGAAGGCATTATTGGTGACACAGAGTTTTATCAGTTCTAAAAATACAGATGTGGGCATGCCTAGTTCTACGTTACATGTTGGCAATTTTCTATCTAAAAAACTAAGTACATCATCAATGGGAACTTTCGTAAACAAGGACTCAACATCAAAACTTATCATTCTTCCCCGTTTTAAATCTAAGGACATAACTTTGTTAATAAAGTCACAGGAATTAGTGATGTGCGAGCCTGAAAATTTACCAACTAATGGGGATAATTTATCTGCAAGAAATTTAGATAACCTATAACTAAAGGAACCCCTGTGTGAAATAATGGGACGGAGTGGTATATTAATCTTATGGGTTTTGGGTAGGCCGTAAATGTGGGGGAGTTTGGGGTTAATCTGTAGAAATCTTTTAGGATCAATCGCCGGGACATCTTTTAATAAGTTCCTGATGGTTTTGTTGAATTCGGCAGAAAGACGCTTTAGGGGGGACGATCTCACTTTGGTGTAGGTGAATTCATCACTAAGTAACGCTTCCATTTTTTGTTTATAATCACACTTGTCCAAAATAACCACAGTGTTACTTTTGTCGGCTTTAGTGACAAATATTGCTTCATTCTTCCTGAGCTTGTCTAAAGCTAACCGGAATCTTTTGGGAATATAGTCCAATGAGTTGAAATGTTCCAGAAACTTGCTCAGAATCAAACCATTTAAACACGGAATATCCACCCTGGAATTAACTACGGAAGACACAAAATCTAAAACAATGTTTTTATCGGGTTTAAGCGCAAACGACAGTGGGCGTCGAAACTGTCGTGGAAATAAACTCTGTCTATTAGAGTGGGTTTTTATTCTCATATTTTGACCTTCACGTAAAAAAAGTGAAGTTTTTTGCATTGGAACGGATATTGTTGCAGCCATTTACCCTTGGCCCCTCCCCTCCCTCCTGCCAAAAAAAAAATTAAAAAATGGTTTCACATTTCTCAAACCTCACCCAAACAGACACCAACTTATTTATGTTATCTTGCCCAACTTGAGCTACAGCTTTTTTTAGCAAGATTTACAAAGATAGGAACCAACAATTCTGCATTTCAAGGCTATTACACAACAGGTTTTATGTTAGATACTTTAAAAGATTTTCCCAAGTATCCTTCAAACATTTATTTTTTATGAATACAGTCAAAAGATATATATTTGAGAGCATTTTGTGAATAAAGAGGTTTTTCATTTGATTCAAGAGATATTCATTAGCTTCGGTAACCACAAAATTTAGAAGCAAGAAAATGGTTACCATAAAAGTTTTGAGCCTCGTTAAGGATTTGTACTGACCTAGTGAAAACCTCAAATTTGACATCTTGCCATAAAAATTCTTGATTTAGGGGCTCTTACGAGACTTGACATATCTAACTAAAATGATTTAAGTAAAAACTAAAAGAAATACCAAGACAGATCAACTATCAACAGCCAAATGATTGAGACCCTACAACTCGCCTTCACTTGGAAAAAGTATAAATGTCTTTATAAACTTTCAAGCTTAAATGGTATACTGTATTTTCTTTTGAATACAATCCCAATACCCTCAAATCTCAACAGTTTAAGAATCCTAACTCTGTGGATATTAAAAATATTCAGTAAAATACCATACAACCAAAGAAATGTGGTAAATTTAGGTCAACTCTGTCATCTACATGTATTAGCTTTTAATAAGTTTTATTCTTCTATTTATGAATAATAACAGACAAGATTTTCAATAATAGTGGGGTTGGAGGAGGAAAATTCCAATCCCCTATTGCCAGTCCCTTCCCATGAAAACTAAAATGAGCTCTTGTCCCCTCCTCTCAAAAATTTCTAATGCGAGGTTTATCATCATTGGTAAAAGTCCAGAATCGAAACACAGTTCAGAAACCAAGTCCAAAATTACTGACAACCCAACTTAACATAATTATCACTAACGTAATATAAACTCTCTCTGAACTGCACCTGTATTCTAGAATTTTGCCATATCATTTGTAAAACTTTGAAACTTGTTATAGTTTAAACAGTATAGGAGTTCCCTACATCTTTTCAATCAAGTGGAGCAACATAAAGTACTACCTATATTCAAAGGTGGGCAGGACCGAGTTCCAAAAGGACAGAATTCCAGGAACTCGGTCCTTAAAGCGGGAAAGTCGGTCCTTTTCTCAGTGAGGACCGAAATGAGGAGCGACGGTCCATTTTTAAGCAATTCCGGACGGTCTTTTTTAGTGATTTTAGTGTGTTTAGTGATTATTTGAAGCTCTAAAGAAGATGGATCGTTTCCTCCAGAAGACTCAGAAAGAGACTGAGACTGAACTGAAACTTGTTTCAATACCTGGCACCATCCAGTGCCCGTGGAGAGGCTCTTCTCTTTGGGGAAGGACGTCCTCAAGCCGAAAAGGTCAGGGCTCAGTGACAGCCATTTTGAAATGCGAGTCTTCTTGAAGGGAAACTCAAGCATTTAACTTAATAACTTTTTTTCATCATTTATGTATTGTATTAATTATAATTTACGTTAATAAAATTAAAGATTTCCGGTGTCTTTAATTTCATTTTTGATTTTAATAAAATTGTTCACTTATATTATATATAAGGACCGAGGACCGAGTCGTTCCTAGGTCCTATCTTCAGAAAGGACCGTGACCGGGACCGTCGGTCCACTTTGAGGCAAGGACCTGGACCGGGACCGTCGGTCCTTTTTGAGGCCCGGGTGCCCACCTTTGCCTATATTCTTTTTGTTTCATTAATAGGCTATACGATACATTGAACAAGAAAATGTAACGAGCCTACATTCAACGGACAATTTACCAGGGATGTACCAATATATCAGTATCGGTGATGTCTGTAGATTTTTAAAAATATCGGTATTGGCCGATATTTCAAAAGTACGATTTCAACAAAATTATGAATAAAATACTATTTAGAGGATTAAATTTCCAATATTTTATTGTTTTATCACTTCACATAACACGTTATTTTTTCACAAGGGTTAAGTTCTCGTGTAAAAATAGCAGCTCCTCTGTATGTTCAGGAGAGAGCCGATTTCTAGCAGCACTGGCAATGTTTCCTCCAATATAGGGATGGAAAATAACCGAAAAGTGTAAAACTGGTTTTCACCGTCACTATATTCTTAAAGCCGGTTTTCACCGGTTTTCACCGATGGATTCTGTATGCTTTTTAGGGAGGTAAATGATCAAAATATTAAACAGAAATAAGGTTTTAATTGATTCAATCAAGTATGTGTAACATTTGAATTAAAAAGTTTATTATCAAACTTGATTTTTTAAATAACATTTGAGAAAACAAACAGCATTAAGTGTCTGATCTGACATTCTTGATTGAATCTTTGTGACGAATAAACCAGCAGCTGGTGGCTTTTATTGTAAGCAACGCCTCGTACATTCGATCCAAATTTTCGCTTCTATTCAAAGTAGCTTCAAAATATTTGAATTCATTGTTTACGTCAAAGGTCAGTAGTATAGCCGAAAAAGGGGAGAGTGCAAGAATGTTGCAAAGGGGGATGGGGTTGTTGCAAAGGGGGGTGGGGGTGTTGCAAAAAAATTTAACAAAAAAGAAAAAAAAAGAAAAAAAAAGAGTACTGGCCTTTGTTGCCAACCGTGGTTGCAAGGGACATGCAACTTGGAGGCGGAGTTCTCCCCCAAGCTATTCCCCCCAAAGGACCAGAAAGAAGGAGGAGAGGTGTTCACCTGGCAGGAGCCAAGTGCATATTAAGACTTCAGCCGAGTAGGCGTTGTTTTATAGGCTCCTAATCAGCCAGAATCAGCCAGTTGGCTGAGCCAAGGGGTAGTGGTACACCTGAAGGAGAGAGAGACACCTGAAGGAGAGAGAGACACCTGAAGGAGAGAGAGGAGTTCTCCCCCAAGTTATTTTCGTTTTCCTAACCTAAGAGGCCTCTAAGGGGTTTTACCAAAGGGCCTGAAAGAGAAGGACCAGAGGTCCTTGCTCGGCTGGGAGCCGAGCTTGAATGATTCTTTCATCAGCTTCTCGGTCTTTTATAAACCTCTATTCTGGCTGAGTTGCCAGATAGCGCAATGTATTCAGTTGCCAGATAGCGCCATGTGTCCCAGAAAACCATATATTAATCATCCATTGTGTACCACAATATATGACGGTAGTTAATCCAATTAAATTCTGTTTATTAAATAAATAATTTTTACACACAATCTTTATTATTATTAAACCTGGAATTGCATACCTTTCCAGTTTTTTTTTTTGCAATGATCGGATTGCTCTTGCTAGATATATTTATTATGCTTATATATATATACATTCTTTTAAACATCTTATGTTAGGTATATATATATATATATATTATTATTTTTCATATTATAACATTTAATTTTATTTTAGTGTTTAACGATTAGAAACAAATTTAACATTAACTTGAACTTCATTAAACTTGAAGTTAAACTTTTCGAAACAAATAACGTAGTTAACCACACATAATTCAACATAGAAAACTTAATAATAGAAAATAATTAATTTTATGGTTAACTAGTTTATTTCGACATAAGTTTACTATAATTATATATATACAGTCTTTTAAACAGCTTATGATATATATATATATATATCTGAACTCTTTCAACTAAAGAAGCCTTATGTATAGAATTGGTTGTGTAATAGCTGATATTAAAATCTATCAACATGTTCTGAAAAACACGGCCTATAAATTCCTTCCCCATATCCGTACAAAAATAGCTATATATATATAATATATATATAGTGTTTCACTATAGATGTATAGATGTATATAGTGTTTAACGATTAGAATCAAATATAACTAACTTGAACTTCATTAAACTTAGTTAAACTTTTCGAATGTTCTGAAAAGCACGGCCTATAAATTCCTTCCCCATATCCGTACAAAAATAGCTATATATATAAATATATAGTGTTTCACTATAGATGTATAGATGTATATAGGGTTTTACAATAGATGTATATAGTGTTTAACGATTAGAATCAAATATAACATTAACTTGAACTTCATTAAACTTAGTTAAACTTTTCGAAACAAATAACGTAGTTAGCCACACATAATTCAACCACTTTTAAAAGTTTAACTCCCTACCGGTTTGATTAAAAGTAAAGGCAACTTTCAATATATTTTAGTAATATAACAGAATTAACAAAGTTACCCAATAAATAATTCGTTAGACAGAAAATGAATTTTTATAAGGGATACCCAACTATTTATGAATGTATCAAAAAATTATATCTATCGGGCAAATAACTTTTAATTCAATCACTGATTGCCCCTCTAAAACCATAACAATACAATTTATTAAGTAGAATATTATGATCTATTACATCAAACACCTTGCTCAAATCCATAAATATTGACATCATTATTTCTTTGTTCTCCTTAGCTATATTTACATTTTTCATAAGATTTCACGAATGCGTCAGGCATAACAGAACTTGTTTTATGCCCTTCTGTTTACAAATATCATTCTCGTGAGAGACCTTCCCCCCAATCCCTGATAAGTATCCCTTCACTCCAAACGAGATGAAAATTTATGAAACACACGAGCCTCATTCCCTGCGAAAAAAAAAAAAAAAATGAAAAAACGAAAATTTACGAAACAAATCATTTAAAGTTGAAATTAGCCAAAACACAATCCTCTATAACGGGGATCGGTCGACTAATGACATCTTTATATTTTCGAAGAACACCTGCTGGTTGAGAGATCTTCCTTCCAGACCACTCTTGATGTGGATATCGCGTTATAAAGTAATAATGTAATTATCAACCGGAATGAATAAAAGTAAAAGCATCTTTCAATATATATTAGTAATATAACAGAAATAACAAAGTTACCCAATAAATAAATCGTTAGACAGAAAATGATTTTTTATAAGGGACACCCAACTAATTATGAATGTATCACCAAACAAGATTTATCTATCTGGCA
>JAJOZX010014492.1:0-86490 GCA_023014485.1 Bathynomus jamesi | reverse complement strand
ATTTATGGTCTTCTTTCTCAACCTTGCAACAACAACGCAACCTGGACTATTGCACGATGCAACAATCTTGTATCTAAACCAAACTGAATTGCAAGAGAGCTCTCTACAAGACCACACCCTGTAAGTACGACGTTCCACAAACGAGTAGAAAGGACGCGCAGCGCCCCAAAATGATGCCACCAGAGTCCCAAACACTGATACCACAAGAGCCCAAAAATGCTAGCTCTAAATTAAGTGAATTTTTCACTAACCTTACAATTATGAGATGGATATATATACACCTTAACTTAATATATACAAGCAATGCTGCATCAATCAGCTTAGTCATCATATCGCCTTGGGACAACAATGGTTCTTCCTCTTCTAGATTTTCTAACACCAATCAACGATTTTATTCAGATCTTCCTGGATTTTACCTCTATCTTCGTCATTAATCGCCCTACCACCCAGCTTCGTATCATCCGCAAACTTTGAAACTGTACTGACTAGGCCGACATCTAAATCGTTAATATATATAAGAAAAAGCAAGGGGCACAATACAGAACCCTGAGGAACGCCACTCGCTACATTAGCCCAACACGACTCCGCTCCATCAACGACCACCCTCTGTTTCCTACCTCGCAACCACTCTTCTATCCAATTTATTACTACACCCCTGATTTCATGAGCCTTAGTTTTTTCAGTGAGTCTTTTGTGGGGAACGGTGCCAAACTTTTTTTGAAAATCTAAATACACTTCATCAACCGCCCGATGACGGTCGTAAACGTCAACTACGCTTTGAAAAAATTCTGAAAGATTAGTTAAGCAAGATTTGTTTCGCCTAAAACCGTGCTGCGTATTTCTAACTAGTTTATGTAACTCTTGGTCCCAACCAAGTCCAATTTCCCAGAGGCTCTGAAACCAAATTTTTTACTTTATCACAAATGGAGCCAGGAATCCAAGAGGACCAAAGACCTTTGAAGCCAAAGTAAGAGCTGTACGTTTTGTCCACCTTGTCTCATTCTCAGCCAGCTCTACTAAAGATTTCCCATTGAAGGTAAACAAATCCTCTCCTTGCTACCAAACAATGCCTAGCACCTTTGTGTCTATTGCCCACAACTCCTTAATACCAGAATCCTCAATACTTTCTGCTGCATCAGGCACTACACAGGAGTGACTCATAAACTGTTGTAATTGAGAATAATTGGTCTGCCATTTTCTAAGCTCCATGCCAACCTCCCTCATTATAGCTCTAACCTCCATGAATATCTGTTTAGCCATTTCTGTATTATCCACGGAACACAGCAAATCATCAACATAAAAATTTTTCCTTATATGTTCAATAGTATTAGGATAGACTTCAGAATATTTCTTAAAATGGTACTGCATAGTAGCTGCCAACAGTAATGGACTAGAGCTGAGGCCAAACAACACTGACTTCATTCTATATGCTTGAACCTTAGATTCATTTTCCAACAAGTCTTTCGTATCCACCCACAGATACCTTACTACATCTGTCCTCTGGTTTTAACTTTATCCGCAAAAAGGCTTGCTTCACATCTGCAGTCAATGCTACTCTACCAAACCTGAATCTCAGTAACAAGGAAAATAAATCTGCATTTAAATTTGGCCCAGCATCCAAACAGTCATTCAAGGACACACCACCTTTGTCCTTCGCTTATCCATCAAAAACTACCCTCAGTTTGGTGGTAGTTTTGTCTCGCCGTACCACTGCATGGTGTGGCAGATAATGTGCCTCCTGGCTCACCATCTCACTTTGCACCCTTTCAGCATAGCCCTCCTTTACATAGCTTAGGATGGCCTTATTGTATTCAATTAACAACTCCTCATTTTTTCTTAGCCTGTACAATGAAGTATCCAACCTCCGATTAGCTAGCTGAAGGTTTGAACCGGGTTTGCAAGAATCCTTCCAAGGGAGGCCAACTTCATAGCAACCATCTCTAAACCCAATCCCTTTTTCAAATTGCTCTAAAACATCACTGTTTACTAGACTCGCCTGCTTCTCTTATTTGTCCTTTATGCCAATGGATTCAAGTTCCCAAAAGGCTTTCAAATGTCTTTCCAAACCATGGCTGTTCTCCTCAATCTTAACAAAAAGAGCTTTAACCTCCATTTCATTGCAATAGCTCCCATGTAGCATCCAGCCTAGCTTACTTTCAATAGCTACCGGACCTCGAGATGTGCGAACAATATTACCAGTGATGAAGTCCCAATAATAGTCAGCTCCAATCAAAAGACTGATATCTTCTGTTCCTTCAAACTTATTATTGCCCAAATTAATTCCTTTAACTTGCAATTCTTGGACACATGCCATATCTAAACAAGTAGTGACTGGAGCACAAAGTTCCTCAATCTCTACAGCTTGGACCTTGATAGTGGGACTTTGCGGTAACAACCCCTTAACCAGAACTTCTACCTTCTTAAATTTTGTTCGGTTTTGAACGGAACCCCCAAACCCAGAAATTCTTAAATTTTCCCTCTTAAGTTCTTTAAACTTCAATTTTCTGGAAATTCTGGTCTTAATAAAGCTACACTGGCTACCACTATCAAACAACACTCTTACAGTAGCTTCTCCATCATTTCCAATTGATAATGCTGCAGCTGTTTGCAATAATCCCCCTTTACTTTTACTCCCTTTCATAGCAGTGGCATGTGCCACTGATGTCTCTACTTCAGAAGTAGGCCTACTAGGAGTGTTTTCACACAATAATGGCTGATGCAGGCCATGGCATTTTTTGCACAAAATTTTAAACTTAGAAAACCTTGCTCTGTGACCTTTCAAAAAACATTTAAAACATGCTGTGGACTTAGTTACCCTGTCCTTTCTCTCCTCAACAGCTTAAGCCTCAGCCACCTTACATTTATATGACTTGTGGTTGCCTTCGCAAAATATTCATTCCTTGATTCCCTTTAACTTATTCTCAGAGGATACATGTAGAGCTGACACTGTACCTGGGCTATTCCTTTTTGTAGAAACTTTGATGTTGTGCCTGCCTTTGTCCCCTTGTTTAACGTCCCACTGTGCAAACTCGATTCCCTCTCGTCTTGCTAATTCTGTGCTTAAAAGACTTAACATCTGCTGAAAGGGGATGTACACATGTTCTGTAGAGTGTCCCCTACTTAATTCAAGCAAAATTGAGCTAAGCAATTTAGACTCCAGTATAGTGACCAACATTATACTATACCTTTCCATTCCTACACCCAAGTTGTCCAGAGACCTAGTTCTAACTTCAAGTTCATCATATAACTGCGGTAACTCCTTGACACAAT
This sequence comes from Bathynomus jamesi, assembly GCA_023014485.1. Classification (NCBI taxonomy): domain Eukaryota; kingdom Metazoa; phylum Arthropoda; class Malacostraca; order Isopoda; family Cirolanidae; genus Bathynomus; species Bathynomus jamesi. Next base: position 83,220 of record JAJOZX010014492.1, on the reverse strand, counting down.
TGGAATTATTAACAGGAGGTATAGCTAAAAGTTCACGGAGGTGGCTTTTAATTAAGATCTCTGGCTTACCAAACCGTTTCTTTAATATATCCCAAGCCACATTATAATTAGCCTCTGTTAATGCTAATCCTGCTATTGTCTTTGCTGCCTCCCCTTCCAAGAGGGACCGCAAATAATTAAACTTCTCCACCGCACTTAACACTTGACTAGAATGAACTGCTGATTGAAAACTGTCTGCCCATCCTTGCCATTCCTGAATACTCCTCCCAGAAAATGTTTTGAGTACAAGCCTCGGTAATTGAACTGCAGATCTGTTTAACCTTAACTTCACAAACACCATTTGTTGAGGTTGTGTTTCATTATTAGACCTGGTCTCTAACTGTACTGAGCTGCTAAACTCTTTTGCTCTGTGGCATACTTTAATTATAAGTATCATCAATAATCTCTTTAAAGTAAATTATGTTATTTTCTATTTCATCCTCTTCTATAAGAGCCTCAATTTTAACATTTACTTCGCTTAGAGCAACCTTTTTAGTTTCTAATATGGAAAGCTGCGCAGTCACAAAGCTTAAGTCCTCTTGCTCTATGGCAGAATCTATAGTGGCAATGACCTTTGTAATTAGACCTTTGTAGGCGCTTCTCCTTTTTCTAAACTTGTTCAATTCAGCGGCACTCATCTTCAATGCAAACAACAACTGGGCTCAATGCCAAATAAGCTGAATTGGAAAAAATACTTAACCAAACTGATCTAATTCAAATTTTGCTTTTTTTTCAAATAAACTGAATTGATGGGTGGGGTACTGACCAACCACCATATGGAATACCAAATTTTCCACCCAAGTAACTGGCGCACTGAAGTCTGCAACCTTCGCCTACGAACAATAAACCAAATTTAACCAAACCGGTAAAATGTAGGCCCAAAACAACGACAGACGAGTGGCCAAGTTTCGCAATTGGGCAACCAAGTTTTCTACCCTGGGACCTTAACTCAATTATGCTCAACCCGTCTAGGCCTAACTTGGGCTACAATTTGCACAATCAGAACTTTGCCGGAAAATAGTCACTGACTCAGTCTTGGGCTAGAATTCGGTTCCGAAGGACTACGTTATTTTTTTTATTTTTTTTATTGGGTTCAGAATCCCAGCTGAGCCGTGAACGGCCCAGCTCTGATGGGCCAGTTTAACCTACAGCCCAAGTTAAGCTAGACTAAAAACTTACGGACTTGGAGGTCCTATTAGGTCCTACCTTAGGGTGCTGACTCGATGTGGGCCTACTTTAGGCCTCAGTTGCAGAAAATTAAGATAAAAATCAAAAGGGGCACTATTTATGGTCTTTCTAAACCTTGCAACAACAACACAACCTGCACAATTGCACGATGCAACAATCTTGTATCTAAACAACCAAACTGAATTGCAAGAGAGCTCTCTATAGACCACGCCCTGTAAGTGCCGCATTCCACAAACGAGTAGGAAAGACGCGCAGTGCCCCCCACCCCAAAAATAAATGCCACAAGAGTGCCCAAACAATGGGTAATTGTTACTTTTCAGCCCAGACTGCTATTTCCCATGAAACCTAGGTTTTTCTCATGGTTTTGATGTGATTCATGCGAATCTGACCTTCATTTCCGTCGGAAATGACCAGTTGTTAAGATATACCCCATCCCCTACCCCATCAATATTGGGGAACCTGTGGGGAATCGTTTTTTGAGGGAGTGAAAAACTCGTCATTTCCAACGAAAATGAAGGTAAGAATATCATGAAACACATCAAAAACCATGTGAAAAACCTAGGTTTCATGGAAAACCTAACCCCTAACCTAACCTAACTAACCTAAAAGCAAAGGTGGGAAGTTGCGGCGCAACATTTTTGGTTGCGCTTGCGCTTGCGCCGCACATTTTTACAGAGAGTTGCGGAATTGTTTGCGGCGCAACTTATATATGCAGTTTCAAGATTAGCGCGCAACGCGCAACATTTAATATTACTTCTCTGTAAAAATAACCCAAGCGAATGTAACTTAAATATTTTTATCTGGCAACACTGCACTTCAATTGTTTACATTCAGTCACATTCTCAATGCGCCAGTATCACTGTCTGACTTTCTGTTGTTTTCGTTTCTTTTTACTTTTTAGTACTAGTACTAGTATTATGGATCGTTTTGTGGTGTCTGTGGCCGACAGCACTGATTCTGTCGACCAGGACATGGACAGAGAGGTTGAAGTGACTGAGAATGTTGACAGCCGCGTCCCTGAGACTGAAGCAAGTGTCAGTGAGGTTTCCGCTTCAGGATCGGGGGCCCCTACCGTTAACCCCTGGCCTTACTTGGCCGACTTTTTTGAGTTCAAGGGTCAGGCCCAGGCACAGGGCCACACGGACAACTTCCTGTACGAGTGTGTCCGCTGCAGGCCCAATAAGGAGGTCTTCTCAGCCAACAAGCAGTCAAGATACAGCCTCCGGAAGCATATGGAGAGTAAGCACGGCTACTGCCTTCATAAGTTTTTGGACTGCTGTATGGACGGGACAAAAGAAGCCAAGAAACGCCATGCATCCTTGCACGAAGCTGCCACCAAGAGGCAGATGATGTGCCGCCAACCAACCTTGATGGAGATGGCAGGCCCATCCAAGTGTAGGCACGACATCAGCAAAGCAGGTTTGGCCATGTCTTTACAGACATGGACTGCCTCTTAGCTACTGCCTTCAACCCGCAGTTTAAGCTGTCAAGATGGCCAGAGCTGGTGCCAGGAAGAGACCCGGAGGAGTTGAGGAGGACGGTCACCAGCAAAGTTGTGTCGTTGGTGGACAGGGCCAGGAAGGATGAAGAGTTCAGCAGCAGTGATGCGGAAGCGGCAGACAAAGGGGACTTCCTCGAGCAGCTGTACGACACAGGAGTAATCAGCAAACAGAAGAAGGAGAACAATGCTGGTGAACAGTTTCCTGGACCAGAGGCCGGAGAAAAATATCGCGAGGAACGTGTTCACTTGCAAGGAACTGACAGACCTCTTTGTGCAGTATAACACCCATTCCCTCAAGTGCGGCTGTAGAACGTCTGTTCTCTTTGGGGAAGGATGTTCTGAAGCCAAAACGGGCTGGACTCTCCGATCCACACTTTGAGATGCTGGTGTTCATGAAGGGGAACCTGGCTCTTATGTAGTGATTTTTTTGCATTTATTATATATTGTAATAAAATATTGATATTATCTTTTTCTGTATCAGATATATTTTGTTTAACTTGTAAAAAGGCTTTTTATTTTAATATTATTTTATTTATTTTTCAAAAGTTGCGCGTTGCGGTTGCGCTTGCGGCGCAACTTTTTGAAAAGGGTTGCGCTTGTGCGTGCGGCGCAACTATTTCAGCAGAGTTGCGGTTGCGACTGCGGCGCTACAAAAATCGTTGCGCGTGCCCACCACTGCCTAAAAGTACCTAACCTAACCTAACTAACCTAAAAGTACCTAACCTAACATGAATATTAGGGTGTCACTTAAATGCAAAGTTTGAAATTTTCATGCTGACACCCCGCGAATCTATTCCATTGGTAAACAAAACATGGTGACTGAAAAATCTTTTTATTTGAATAACTATAAAAGGTCGCCCCCGCCTTCCAAAGTTTAATGCTTGCGCGGCGTCTCCATAATCGTTCATTAGATATCTATATATCTCTATATATGTGTGTGTGTGTGTCTGAATATCTGAGAAATAAAGTGAACAATACTTAACGATTCACCGTTTCTCATTTCAGCTACGTGATTTCTGGTGATGGAAACCCGGAAGTGTATATACCTATTAGGGGCAGCGGTTGATGAGGTGAAAGGATGCAAGCTTCCTTCCTACAGGCAAGCATTCGGTTACTTCCTTTACCTTCACCATGAAAAGAAAATGACAATACGTGACGCGTTGAGGAAGTCACTTCGAGCAGTGATGTCCTTCTGGGAGAAAGCTCACATTCCAACCAGACTCGAGACACACTGCGTCAGCAAACTGGATAAAGTCTTCGAGGAGTGGAAAGGACTCAAAAAACACGCCTCAAGGACGAGCGATTCACACAAGACGAAAGAAAAAGAATTCATTGAACGCCTCGATCGTCTCTTTGACATCGCCCACGCTGATTGTGAGAAATTGGTCAAGTACCCAGAGGATTGGGAGTTCCTTCAGCAGCAGCGCCAGAAAGGACGTCCAGGTTCAATGGCAGGTTTGGACATGACCCATCAGCGCCAAGTCAAAGATTGTACTCGACGTCGGGAGGAAGAGGAGAAACGAAGAAAGCGATCAGCAGCTGAAATGGAGGCAGTATCCAACGAAGCGGTTTTGGAGTCCTCATCCTCCAGCTCAGATGATAGCGAAGAAAAAGGAGCATGTGGTGGTTCGTTAGCGTCTAAACAAAGAGCAACGAAGAACATCATGACATCGGAATTGGCGGCAGCGCTTGATCGCACGCAACTCTCGTCAAGAAAGGCCACATATCTGCTGTTTGAGGCAGCTTCCAGCTTAGGGCATGATGCTAGCGACTACAACATCAATCGTGGATCCATTCATCGTCAGCGTGAAAAATTCCGTACCCTTAAGGCTCGGCAACTGAAGAGCGAGTTCCAAGGCAATAGTCCGTTGACTGTTCTGGGACGGAAAACTCATGCAAGATCTGACGTCACGAGAATATGTTGACCGCTTACCTATTCTTGTATCTGGCTCCGGGACAGAGCAGCTCCTCGGGGTGCCAAAACTTCTGTCAGGAACCGCGCTGGCACAAACAAATGCCATCATAGATTGCCTGAATGAATGGGGAGTGACCGATCATGTCAAATCTGTGTGTTTCGACACAACCGCGACAAACACAGGCCACCGTGGAGGAACTTGTGTTCTTCTGGAAGAAAAAGTTGGACGTGACCTGTTACACTGCGCGTGCAGACACCATGTACTGGAGTTGGTGCTACAGGCGGCATTCGCAGCATCGCTAGATTCAGTATCTACCGGTCCAGAAATTCTGCTTTTCAAGCGCTTCCATGATTATTGGACCCGCATTGACCAGCAACAGTTCCAAACTGCGGACACAGATGCGTTCACCAAAGCAGCTATTTTTAAGCATAGAACGGAGCTCATTGAGTTTGCAAAATCACAAGCACTTCAAGTTCGTGATGACTATCAGGAATTCCTCGATCTTTCCGTCATCTTTCTTGGAGGAGTTCCATACAAGGGACTAAACTTCCGCGCCCCTGGTGCTATGCACCGGGCGAGATGGATGGCTAAGGGGCTCTATGCCATCAAGATCTGGCTCTTCCGAAGACAGTTTAAACTGACGAACACTGAGGAACGCGGAATTCGAGATATCTGCCTCTTTTCTGTTCTAGTTTACATGAAAGCGTGGGCAACAGCTCATCTGTCCATCGAAGCTCCGCTGAATGATTGGGAATTGATGAGGACGCTCCTTCGATACCCGCACAAGAAGATCTCTGATGGTACCACCAAGAAGCTGTCTGCGCACCTGTGGTACCATTCGGAGGAGGCAGTGGGTCTGGCGTTCTTTGATGAGAGGATATCGATGGAAGTGAAGTGCAGCATGGTTGCAGCGTTAGATCAAGAAGCCTCTCACATGCCGCCAAAACGACCTTTGGTTCTTGATACTATGTTCCTCAGTGACAGCAAAGGACTGGAGCAACTGATCACAAAGAACACCTGAGGATTCTTCTCAAAACTTCAGTTGCCAGATTGCTTTCTGCTCCACCATCCCAGTTCATGGACGTCAAACTCTGAATACGTGCAAGCTCGGGATGTGGTCTCCAAACTTGCAGTGGTGAATGACAGAGCAGAACGGGCCGTGGCTCTGGTGAAGGAGCTGAACGGAAAGTTGACAGTGAAAGAAGAACAGCTCCAGTTCCTCGTTCAAGTTGTCACTGACCACAGAAAGCAACACCCAGCTCCGAACAAATCAGCATTAGTGAGGACGCGAAAGAACTAATCACTGATCAGCGTATGAGCACCAATTATTCTACTACTGTATATGTATTTTATTTCTCAAAGTTTTGCTTTTGTTGCTTCTCCATTTTGTACCATTATTCGCCAAATTATGTCTTCTATTTTGATTATATAATAAACTGTTTGTATTCTTTGCGTTTTTAAGTGTCTTACTTTCGTTATTTCACCAAATTGCCTTGTTTTTTATTATCTGGTTCGGCCCAAGCTGTGAACACTGAACAGCTTGTTGACGTCAACAAATGGGTCTTGTTTTCAGTGACGAGGGCGACCTTTAAATGATGACCAATCAGGACCAAATTTCTCTTTCGTATGTTTTACACCAAATGGAACAATTTTAGGGGGTGTCATAGGAAAATATCCATCGTTTAATTTTCCCCCTATTACCTAGTGACACCCTAATGAATATGTTATTACATTATCATTTGTGTAATTTAAGTCTCGGGGGTACGGGGGCAGAGCCCCCGTAAAGATCACTATTGACAAATTGATCGATATTCATCGGCATTTTAGTGTCGGAAATTCAAAAATAAAAAATATAAAACCCTATACCAATCAATTTGTGATGCGTGATCTTTACGAGGGTAGAGCCCCCGTACTCCCGAGAACTAAATTATACAAATTGGACACTACATTTAAAGGGAGAACACCATGCGAGCGAAGAAAATCGAGGTTTGCTTCGTTATTTTCAAAACAAAGTGTGAAAATGCGAGCTGGAACGAGAGGGCACTGGTTACACTGGAGAGCCATGTCGATTCTGAATTTGAACTGAAAACAGGAGATGAAGGAGGAAGCAGATCGGTCGGTGATTTGCTGGATTAGGTCACGTGACGAAATAGAGGCCTGTGATTGGCTACCTCAAAAATGTTTACATAGTGCGTCGTTAGATGGTGCCACCTCCTATTATGGCGGCGATAGAATGCCCTTCCAAAAAAATTTTTTTTCAACAAAATAACTATCTCGTAAACTAAACATTTGCGACGGAAATGTTATTGATAAATGTTTTGTACCTGTTGAAACATTAATGTAGAACCCCTCAAAATTGTCAGGAAACATTCTGGGCTGAAAAGTAACTAGTACCAAACAATGATGCCACAAGAGCCCAAAAATGCTAGCTCTAAATTAAGTGAATTTTTCACTAACCTTACAATTATGAGATGGATTATATATATACACACCTTAACTTAATATACAGGGTGTTTGAAAACTTTCTGTACAAATTATAATGGGGGATAGGCAACACCAAGACAAACCCTTTTCGTCTATAAGTGTATGTCCGCTGACGTCACCATTCGGCGCGAGAGGGCGCCGCTGCAATTGGCTAAAAGGTGAAGTGGGCTAGACTCGCGTTTGCCGCGGGCATTCTTAAATCGGACGTAGTACGCGTAACATGGAGCGCTTCACGACTGCTGAGATGGCTGACATGCATATGGTGTATGGGGCTGCCAATGGAAACGGAAGAGCTGCTGTGAGGTTGTACCGACAGCGCTTCCCAAACAGACGTGTGTCAAACCACCAAACGTTTGCGCATTTGCATCGGCGACTGCGAGAAACTGGAACATTCCATGCAAACATGCATGACACTGGTCGGGAGAGAAACGTGCGCACTCCTGACATGGAAGAAGAAATCCTACGGCAATTTGAGGACAATCCAAGCGCAAGCACAGGAGGTGTTCCACGTATCCTCGGTGTGAACCACGACCTGGTCTGGAGAGTGTTGCACGAGCAGCAGTTACATCCGTTTCATCGTCAGATAGTCCAGGCATTACAACCTCGGGATTACCCTCTTCGTGTGGAATTCGCACGCTGGTTTCTGCAGCAGACAGCGGTGCAGCCTAATTTTCCGACTTATGTGCTGTTCTCAGATGAGGCCTGTTTCACACGTGAGGGTGTGTTTAACATGCACAATTCTCACGTGTGGGCGCACGCAAATCCACATGCTACACGGGTGCATGCTCATCAAGAACGGTTCGACGTCAATGTTTGGGCGGGTATCGTCCATGGCAAGTTGCTGCTCGTGCAACACTCTCCAGACCAGGTCGTGGTTCACACCGAGGATACGTGCAACACCTCGCGTGCTTGCGCTTGGATTGTCCTCAAATCGCCGTAGGATTTCTTCTTCCATGTCAGGAGTGCGCACGTTTCTCTCCCGACCAGTGTCATGCATGTTTGCATGGAATGTTCCAGTTTCTCGCAGTCGCCGATGCAAATGCGCAAACGTTTGGTGGTTTGGCACACGTCTGTTTGGGAAGCGCTGTCGGTACAACCTCACAGCAGCTCTTCCGTTTCCATTGGCAGCCCCATACACCATATGCATGTCAGCCATCTCAGCAGTCGTGAAGCGCTCCATGTTACGCGTACTACGTCCGATTTAAGAATGCCCGGGGCAAGCGCGAGTCTAGCCCACTTCACCTTTTAGCCAATTGCAGCGGCCCCCTCTCGCGCCGAATGGTGACGTGAGCGGACATACACTTATAGACGAAAAGGGTTTGTCTTGGTGTTGCCTATCCCCCATTACAATTTGTACAGAAAGTTTTCAAACACCCTGTATACAAGCAATGCTGCATCAATCAGCTTAGTCATTATATCGCCTTGGGACAACAATGGTTCTCCCTCTTCTAGATTTTCTAACATGCACCGCCTCCTTCAGGTCATTATCGCTTTGGAATCGCTGACCTCTCAAAGCGTCTTTTAGTGGTTCATACAGGTAAAAATCCGAAGGTGCCAGGTCTGGACTGTAGGCTGGATGGTCGAGAACTTCAAATTTAAGTTCTTGAAGGTATTTTCTAGTCTGTGCAGCGGTATGAGGGCCCGCATTGTCGTGTAACAGAATAACACCTTCCGACAATCTCCCTCTCTGTTTTGTGCGAACTGCTTGCTTTAACTCATTCCGAAGCATGTCAGAATACGATGCACTTGTTACTGTAGTTCCATGCTCAAGATAATGTTCAAAGATAGGGCATCGTGTATCCCAAAACAGTGTTAGCATAACTTTACCTGCTGACGGCTGCGCTTTGAACTTCAATGAACTTTGAACTTCGTCTAAAAAGTCGTTAAACTTTTGTAGCTTTTCACCTGAATTGTCTACTCCTCCCAAATATTTTCACGACCAATCATGTTATTTATTAGTTTTATAGGTCGAGACTTTCACAATTTGGAAAGCGAGAATTTTGTGTCATTGATCGTGTGTGTTTTCGCATAAAATGAAATTGTTGTTTAAATAGTAAGAGTAAATGTTACCATATTGTGATCGCTGTTTTCTAAACTTTGGCCAACTTCATGGCTACACATTAAATTTTGTGTTTTTCTTATGACCAAATCTAATATATTATTGGCTGATGTAGATTCGCTGACGTTTTGAAAGAGGAAATTATTTGCAGGCTCGAGTTTAGTATTTACAATGTCTTTCCTTTTGGAAGAGTTCTCCTTTAAAATAAATCATATCACAGAAAACGATATATTTAATTCCTAACTCTCTTGTAGCATGAAAAATTAACTTATTCTGAAACAGTTTGGATCAGCTATTAATTATTATTACTTATAAATAGGCTGACCATATTTCCTTGAGACAAAAACGGGACATTGGGTTGGCAAAAAAGGGACGGGGTTATGTAATATTCTGTATTCATGAAAAAGTAAGTACATAAACCGGGACAAAATTGACATTTTTATTAAAACGACGGGACGGCCAGGAAATATAAAACAAACGGTACTGTCCCGTTCAAAACGGTACGTATGGTCAGCCTATTATACGAAGGTGATCTTAAACATTTCGTTCATATCTTTTCTTTAAACCAAAAATTATAAAATCTATTTTGACTAGTTATTAATAACGAGTCACTTCCGTAATACATATTTTGGCCTCTTTTTTCTAACTAAACTAATCCTGTTTGAACATATTGAAGTAATTATAGAAAAGTTGTATTTTGTATTGAAAATATGAAAGAAAAGGATATGAAGATTGTAATGGAAATCCGATTAAATATGGTTGAGGTGAAAGAAAACTATAGAGGAAAATATAAGGACATGAAGTGTGAAGTAGGCAGGAGAGAATGATACGACAGAACACTCGTTTCATTGTGAGAAACTAAGAAACATAGTGGGGAAGATGATGGGAGTAGAGAATATAAATAAACGAGAAAGTATCAAAAATTATATAGTAAAAGTAATGGAAATTAGAAGGAGACTCTGCTAGACAGTTAAGGTATAAATACGTAACACTGGTATGCATCAATTTTGCTGTCAAGGGTTTTGTAAGTGATTCTTATAGAGTTTTTCCTGCTGATTTCGAATCTGCAATCCGTTTTTCTCAATCAGCTCAGGTTATCCGGCTATGGCCTCATAAGTAAAATAGAATTTTTCGTGATTTTGTCAAAGCGGAATTGGAACAGTAACATCTATCATCACTTGTTTCACTTGTATAATATCTTTTTTTACTTTTCAGGCATATAGATAAAATATTTCATAATGAATAGAGCGTGTAAAAATGATCCCAATAGATTCTGCTACATATGTGGGACGGTTACCATGCCAAATAACCAGTCCCAAATCACTAAATTTGTGAAGACAATGTATAGAGCATACTTTGGAATTAAGCTAGGGGACCAGGACAAAAATTTCGCCCCTCATATGTGCTGCAAGATGTGCATTGAAAATTTGAGAAGATGGAGCAAAGGCAGAGCGAAATCTTTGCCTTTTGGAATTCCCATGATTTGGAGAGAAGGAAAGGATCACGTGACAGATTGCTATTTCTGAATGACAAACCTCCAAGGTGGGCTTATAAATTTATTTTTCTTAAATATTTTGAAATCCTCGTATGGAACTTGACATAATATTCACCATAATGTAATATTCACCATATATAGCATAATATTCACCATAATGGTAATCATACATTTACATATACATATTGTTATAGAAAATACATTTACACATACATATTGTTATACAAGTTACATTTACATATACAATGATTGTATATTTTCTTTCTTTTTCATTCATATTGTCCCCGAAGGGACAATATGAATGAAAAAGAAAGAAAATATACAGACTCCATCGACCTATTTCATATCTTACAGACCGCAGCCTTCCCTCACGAGCCGCCTCTGTCTGAATGCTTCTTCTATTTCATATGCAAGTTTTATATCCATGTTTCTGTGTTTCTATTTTCAGGGGTTAACAAGAAGAATAAACACATTGTTGTATACCCTGACATCAATGTTCCCTCTAATTTTTTTTAGTCCGTGTGCGCAAGACATTTTCGTTGAGCATACATTTAGATTCATGGTGAAAAATTGTGCAAACTTTTCTGAGCGCTATTATCTTCAAAATTAAATATATATAATTATTAAATACTTAATAAATATTTTTTTCATAAGGTGATAGCTTGATCATTACGGTACTATTAAATGGATATTAAAAAACTGTTTACGATATTATATATTCTTAAAAAAAGAAAACATTTTATCCATTCTAAAAATATGAATAAAATAAAAAATAGTAAAATAAAATTCAACAAAATAAAGAAATAAAATAAAAAAACATTAATTGAAAATTAACAATTTTTTAGCATTTAGCAATTTAAAATAGACTATCAAGATTAATACATGATTTTATCCATTCACAAAATAGGAATAAAATAAAAATATAATTCAATAAAATATAATATAATAAAAATAACATTAAATGAAAGTGCCTTTCATTTAAGTATGATTATGATTTCTCCCTACGATCTTTAGCATTTGCCCATTCCAAATAAACTCTATGAAGATTAATTCATCCGTCATCATTCAGGTAACTTTTAATTCGCATGAGCATGTCCAAATGATTTTCTTTCAAGCGGTTTCTTAATTTGTTCTATATAGAATTCATTAAACTGAAATTTTTGAAATTATTTCATTTACTGTCGTGACTCATGATACGCTTGAGCCTGTGCGCATTTTATTTTACTGTGTGCGCGGGTTTCACAACGCGTGTGCGCGCGCACACGCGCACATCTTAGAGGGAACATTGCCTGACATTCCTTCTGCTGTGAGACCTGTACCCCATGGTCCTGGAATTCCAATACCCGACCCACCTCAAACCCTGGACTTCGATGATTCTGATGATGAATCAATGACCAATGCCAATGACCAGTCCCAGTCGTATATACCTACAAATACCGCTTCAAATGAGCCGAGGCCTCTCAACCAGGCCAAACTTAATGATCTTACCAGGGATTTAGGACTTTCCAAATTAGCTGCCGAGATCTTGGGCTCACGACTTCGAGAGGACAACTTGCTGGCTCCGGGAACAACATTATCCTGGTATAGGAAACGAGAGGAAGAATTCCGCAAGTTTTTTGCAGTGCACGGAAATACCTCTTCCTTAGTGTACTGCTGCAATGTTGAGGGGCTAATCGAATCCTTGGGCCTGCCATATAACGCATCAGAATGGAGGCTATTTATAGACTCGTCTAAACGAAGTTTGAAAGCAGTACTTCTCAACATTGGGAATAGGGTTGCATCAGTCCCTGTAGCACATTCCGTACAACTTACTGAGAGCTACGATAACATGAAAATTTTACTGGATGCTCTCGTATACGACCAACATAACTGGAGGATCTGTGGAGATTTGAAGGTAATACTAATATCATAAGTAAACTATTGCTATTGACTATGTTGTTTTTCCAAAGGTTATTTGAGAGCTTATAAGAACACTTAACTTCCCCACAGAAGTGACACAGTCCAATGCATAGATTTTTTTATCTGATAGAACAAATTCTCTAAATTCTTTAAATATTTTCATTTTTTTTCAGATTGTGGCATTTGTATTGGGAATGCAAGGGGGATACACGAAATACCCATGTTTCCTCTGCAAATGGGATAGCCGAGCGGATGAGAAGCACTATGCTCAGCGTGAATGGGCATCCAGAGAGAATTTTGAACCTGGGTCGCATAATGTCGTTTCAGTGCCCCTTGTACCACCAACAAAAATTTTGCTCCCACCACTTCATATTAAGCTGGGCTTGATGAAAAATTTCATCAAATCAATGAATAAGGAGGGTTCAGCATTCCGATATCTCGAGAGTAAATTTCCTCATATATCTGATGCTAAACTAAATGCTGGGGTTTTTGATGGTCCTCAAATTCGAACTTTGATCAAGGATACTCAGTTCGAAAACGCAATGACTCCAACTGAGAAGAATGCCTGGCAGGCATTCAAATCAGTTGTCACTGATTTTCTTGGCAAGCGTAGAAGTCCAGAATACGAGTCCGTTGTCGAAAACTTGATGGAAGCTTTCAAAGCTCATGGGTCGCGCATGTCCATAAAAATGCACTTTTTGTGGTCCCACTTGGACTATTTTCCTGAAAATTGCGGGGATTATAGTGAGGAACAGGGTGAACGATTTCACCAAGATATCAAAATAATGGAAGAGAGGTACCGGGGAAACTGGGATATCAATATGCTGGCGGACTATTGCTGGTGTTTGAAGCGAGACGTGCCCGAAGAAAAACACAGACGGAAAGCCAAAAAAACTTCATTCCTTCCTCAATAAACTTTTTTCCATATTCATTGTATGAATAAAAGTATTTATTCACACAATGTTTTCATTTTTCACGAGTGTTCTTATAATATTACTCGTATCTACAGTGTTTAAGCTAAAAAAATCAATAAATTTGGGGATAAAATTGGACTTATAATAAATGGCCAATAGAGAAAAAACCTGACCTGATTGAGGAAAACCAATGTCATTTTCGAATTCAGCATGGTCGAATCATATAATATGAGTGGAAAAAACCCTCACAGCAGACAAAAAAATTTCATATGCATACCAGTGTAATAGGAGATAGTGTAGATAGTGCAGTAGCTTAGACCCTGATTTTTGAAGTAAGTGGACATTCTGGACAAAAGCACCAAACTTGGCTCAAATGTTGTTCAGGACCTTAGCTACCAATTTTTCCCCGGAACCAAGACGCACAACCCTATCTTGGCTGCCATTTTGGAAATCCAAGATGGCTGCCAGCTAGAAATCAACAAACTATTGTGAGGAGTAATTGTAAATAAATAGTCCCTAAACCTACATATTTCGATGCCAGGATTGCTATAAAATAATCAGAATTACCCTTAAATGTTTATTTAATGTAAAATATTTAATAATATAACTATATAATATGTGCTTTTCTGTTTTGCAGGTGATTTGTGAACATGGATTGGAGCAAATGCATGGTTTGTCAAGAGAGCAAAGGTGAGACTCTTAAATGTCCACTCAATGCTGTGAGTGGTAAAAAAACTGAAGCATATGCAACATTTATGGAGAATGTCAACGCATTCAAGAATCTTGGAAGACTACCAGTTCCTCTTCTTTTCAATGAAGAGGTGACTGTTGAAGATCTGGTTCAGAATAAAGCTGTGTGGCACAAGTCATGCCATGTTAAATTTAGTAAAGAAAAGCTTGAAAGGGCTACAAAAAAGAGAGAAAGGGCGGATGAAGGTGAAACCAGTTCATCTACGGGGAAGCGGGTTCAGCGGCATCCTATGGACAAAGCAACTTGTGTGTTTTGTCAACAAACACATGGGCATCTTCACGAATTCAGTACATTTGGCGCTGACGTCAATTTACGAATGATGGCTACAGAACTCAGTGACACAGAACTAATGTCTAGAATAGGAGGTGGTGATCTCATGGCCATTGAAGCCAAGTATCATCTGCAATGCTTGACATTTTATCGGAACCGTTACCGCTCACTTTTGAGACAAAAACAGAGCAAGGAAGAAGGCTATGAAGAAAACTTGATGAAAGCAAAGGCAATAGTTGAGGTCGTTAATCATGTAGAAAATTGCGTGGAAGAAGGAATCTTTCAAATGAAGTTTTCTGTGCTATTTGATCTGTATCAAAAAAGACTTCGGGACTTAGGTATTAATAAGGAAATGAACAGAGGACGATTCAGAGAGAAGATTCTGGAGTATTTCCCATATGCCCAGGAAGTGAGTGATGGCAAGAACAAAATCTTAGTTTTTCAGCAGGGAATTCAGGAAATGCTCAGAGAGACAAATAGACAGAATTTTGAAGGAGATACTATGATTCTTGCAAAAGCTGCTAGAATCATACGCAAGGAAATCGTCAACTTTACTGGATTCAAGTTTGCAGGTGCCTTTCCATCTGGTTGTCAACAGGAATCGGTACCTACAACCTTGAAAACCCTTATATCTATGATCACAAATGGTGCTGACGTGAAGGACCAAACACCAGAAGACTCCCCTGCAACTCTCACTGTCTCGCAACTTATCCTTTTTAATTTTAGGAACAAGCATACATCATCATCTAAGGTTCGCCATTCTTTGGAAAGAGAACCACCATTGCCTCTGTATCTTGGTCTGAAAATTCATACTGAAATTCGGTAAAAATCATTAATTACACAACTATATGAATTGGGTCTCAGTGTGAGTTATGACCGAATTCTTCAAGTCGAAAGCCAACTTGCAACAGCAGTGTGCCAGAACTTCAAGACCAAAGGAGTGGTTGTACCAGTTCAGTTTCGTCATGGACCATTTATTGTTGGGGCACTTGACAATCTGGATTACAACCCATCTAGTACAACTGCCGTTGGATCATTTCATGGTACAGGGATTAGTCTGTTTCAGTTCCCAACTGTCTCAAACTGTGGAACCAAACAAGGTGATGTTGTGCTACCTTCTCTAGGTTCAAAGGACTTGGAGTTACTCATGTCCTACTCAATTGTACCAGCTGTTGCAATGGACAAAACCAAGGTAGAAGTCCTGAAGTTGTCTAATGTGTCTGACCCTATTGAGGGACACTACCATGAAGCATGTTTCCAGGAAAAGGAGTGGATGAAAGAAGCGTTCAGGATCTTGGAGAAAGACACGATAGGGAAGGGTGATGTTATATCATGGTCAGCATACCACGCTACAAGGCAAGAACAAGATGAAGATCAAATGAAAACCCTTTCCTACCTCCTTCCCTTATTCCATGAAAAGGCCGCTACTCCAGCGATGATCAAGCATGGAATGAATGTTGTTCGGTCTGCTACTGAATTCCTTAACCCCGGGCAAATACCAGTTGTTGCATTCGATGCACCCCTATATGCCCTTGGTAAATTCATTCAGTGGAAGTGGCCAGACACCCACGGAGAAGACAAGGTCATCGTCATGTTTGGAGGTCTACATACAGAGATGGCCATGTGGAGAACGTATGGAGATTATCTAGAGGGATCTGGGTGGACAAATGCCTTGACACAAGCAGGCATTGCTTCGGCAGGAACTGTTGACTCATTTCTTAAAGCCTCTCATCTTACAAGAACCAGACATGCTCACCAGGTAACAGCTTTGACATTGGCAAAGCTGCAGCATGAAGCCTTTATGGAAACTGTTGGTCCCTATGATGACAAGACAAAGGAAGAGTGGAAGAAGAAGATGGTTCAGGTCAGTCCAACATTCCAATACTGGGAGACAATTCTTCAGATGGAGATAGACGGCCTCATATTCATACGATCACATCGTGCAGGAGACTTTCCATTGTATGTAGAAAGCTTGAAGAAAGTAGTTCCCTGGTTCTTTGCTCTTGACCACCAGAATTACGCACGTTGGCTTCCACTCCACATCCGGGACATGAAGAATCTCCCTCAGCCAGTTATGAATGAGTTTTCACGAAATGGACACTGGGTAGTACACAAGACCAAGAAGAGATTCTCAGCCATGCCTTTAGACTAAGCGCATGAACAAAACAATGAGAAAGTCAAAGGTTCAGGAGGCGCGGTGGGTCTGACTGAGAATCCAGTGGCATTCAAGAAGTGGATGGTAGCAGGGCCAGAACAAGCCAGATTGATTACTGAATATGAAGACGAAAACCTTCCAGAAACTGAAGACAACAACTTCCACCACGAAGAAGGACTATCTACACAGAGAAGATTCAAGGATCATGTTTCTAATCTCGTTGAAGTCTTCCGTGATATGGGAAATCCATTTTGTGATAATGGGAATGAGTTACTGGCCTTAGACACAAGGAATGTCATGGATGAATCTGTGGTCCATACAGTGAGAACTATAAAGGATTTGGTAAGGAGCAATATAGCCGATACTACAAAGAAGTTGTCACAGATTGTACAAGGTCAATTCATACACCGATCAAGAAGAACTCGCTTGCCCTCTTCAGATGTCCTCGGCCGAAATCTCAGGTACGGAATGTTGGGGGAATCCAACTACTGAAGAACGATGTTGCTCTATTCTCTCATCTGCATAATGTTATGCAACATCGGCATAGTGACATGGATGCATTCTTCCAACACGAGAATCGCCCCTTTCCTTCTTCCCTATCTGATAGTGGGAAATTGCGGTTTGGGAAAAAGTCTGACCTACTGAAAATCATTACATTTGAAAACAAGGACAACCCTCCAGATCCTTTTGATGTGAAACTTCTTGATGGAGCTGCCATCGTCCATTTGCTGTCTACTGCAGGTGTTACCAACTTTGAAGAGTATGCAGATCGTGTATTCGTCCCTTATCTCATCAAACAGTTAGAAACTTGCCAGCGAATTGACATCGTCTGGGATACCTACACTGCAAGCACCTTAAAAGAGACTACCAGAGAAAAACGGGGAAAAGGAATCAGAAGAAAGGTTGAAGGAAAAACCAAATTACTCCTAAATTGGCATGACTTCCTTCGAGACTCTAGAAACAAGCAAGAACTGTTCGCTTTCCTATCAGACAAGGTTGCTGCAATGGAAGTTCCTAACAACAAAGAAGTTGTTATTACATCAGGACCTGAAGTCATCATCAATGGGGCCGACCGCACAATGCCAAGATGCGACCATGAGGAGGCAGACACTAGACTGTTCATTCATCTTCAAGATGCAATAAAGGAAGGGCACATTAACTGCATGATCAGAACTGTAGACACGGATGTTATTGTCATTCTAATAGGAAAATTCCATCACTTGACGTCCATAAGATCTGAAGTAAATATTTGGGTTGGTTTTGGCACTGGGAAAAACTTCACTTACCATCATATTAACACAATCTGTGCCTCTTTGGGTGAAGAGAGATGCACATCCCTACCACTGTTTCACTGCTTCACGGGATGTGATACAACATCATCCTTTTACGGAAGGGGCAAGAATACGGCATGGGCAGCATGGCACCATTACCCTGAGGTAACACAAGCATTCACATTCATGGCACGAAATCCATTTGCAGATGTTGACGCCGAAACTCCCCACTTCAAGCTTCTTGAACGGTACACAGTTGTCCTCTATGACAACACCAGTGACATTGAACGTGTAGATGAGGCAAGAAAGGTCATGTTCTGTCAGAAGGGAAAAGCTATGGAGACTATCCCACCAACTCAGGATGCTCTTCTCCAGCACACCAGGAGGGTCACATACCAGGGAGGAATATGGTCGACCTGTGAGAGAAGTGAACAGAATCTTCCAACTCCTGAAGGGCAGGAGCAAGCGAGCAAATTCTGGAACCTGGAACCTGAAAATGCGAGTGTTTATTTACTTAATGATGTTATATATTATAATATCACATCATAAGTTATAAGTAGGGCGACCGAATTTTAACCTACAAAATTCTTTATTTGCAACTTATTTGTGGATAAATATTAACGCTTAATAATAAAATAAAACACATCCCATTCATTTGTTTATCAAATTATTAACGAACTTATTTAGTGACTGAATTATAATGAAGCATAATGTACTTCCCAATATTTTACGGCAAGAACTTTGTCTTTTGCCAAAAGTTGTTTCAGCATAGAGAAGCTCCCCTGCACCGTAGCCGAATTAGTTTGTACTGCTTGTAATTTGGTATATACACAGTAGTTTGGAAGAAATTTCTTCCCGTTGGAAGGATATGATTTGTTTCATTTCATTCCACTGCAGTCGTTTGGTAAGGTACTCTTTTAAATTGCAAGAATCGTCTGCAAAGTTGATCGAAGTGAAGTTCTTGTGGGCTTTGGCAATTGTGTAGCAGCTTTCTTCAACCTTTTTATTTTTTTTATAATCTGGCCTCTCTCACTACTGTCATCTTAGGAGGAGACTTCAACGCTAAAGACACTAGTTGGTACCTGCACAACCAAAGCAACACCAGAGGCGCCAACATAGCCACACAACTAAACAGCCTCTTCATTTTAACAATACAGAAGAACATACACACATACCACATCAAGCGGGATACTCAAACTCCTCCCCAGACATAACGTTCTGTTCCCCTTCACTAGCAACACATACACACTGGAGAACAGAAAAACAACTGTCATCAGACCACCTACCCATCATCATTACAACACGTTCTACACTCTGCCCCAACAGCCTTAGGCACACTTACAGAAATTACAAGAAAGCTGATTGGGAACAGTTCAAAATACAGAGTGAGGAACAATTCACCACATTAAACAGCACACCCATCATAAACATCAATACAACACTCAAGACATTTAATCAGGTCATCAATAATCAATAATGCAAACAAATACATACCCAAGGGCAACATTAAGAAATACAACCCAAATTACACTAGAGAAATAGCCCACCTCATAAGCAACGTAACAACCTCAAACATAACACACGAACACCACACACAGAATCCATAAAACAGCAAATACAACAGCTCAACACAGAAATAAACAACAAACTTAAAGAAAAACAAAGAGAAACATTTAGGGAATTCATAACAACACTAAACCACTCCACAGATACATCCAGGCTATACAATAGTGGGGCAGATAAGTGAAACAATCTTTCAAATGATGATACAAGCACCAAAATTGGCATGAATACTCCTCTGGGACTACTATTTTGAAAAAGCCCGTTAGCCACCTAAAAATTCAAAATGGCCGCCATGTGCGGTATAGAAATATTATGTTTACCACACAATTTGATACAGTGGGCCGATTTGAATGATTATGGTAACGAATTATATGATTATATGTTTTTGACTATGCAGAACCCGAATTTAAAACTACAAAACTTCTCAGAAGCTTCTTTCCACCTTTTCTAGCAGATTATGTGAACTTATGTGGACAACTTAGCCAAATTTATAAAAATAAATGGACTGTCGTCATGCTGTCTTCCTTCAGTACCTTTTGCTTTGGATCACCAGGAGCTGGTTCTTGTCTAAAGAAGTCCATCTTGTCGTTCTTCATTGGCTTGTAGAACGTGTATTCCTAGGCTGACCATATTTCCTTGAGACAAAAACGGGACATTGGGATGGCAAAAAAGGGACGGGGGTTATGTAATATTCTGTATTCATGAAAAAGTAAGTACATAAACATATTGAGCTTACAATTATTCTTCAGTGACAGAACCCATACAAAAATTTAGGTAGACGTAGAGGGGGACTGTATTTCACCACGATCGTACCATGAATATTTCTCCGATGAAGTAATCTTACGCAGCAAATTTCGGTCTTTCAACACCTTATCATAAAACTTCTCACACTCCATGACACAATTTTGTCTTACAACTAACATAGCCCTCATTGTCTCAACACTTATATAGATGTATTTTTTATTTTCTCTGAATAAATCACAATGCGACTCTATGGTTATACAAATTACTGGTATCCATGATATTTATATGCGATTATAGGTTATGAATAATAATTTATGATTGACCAATATTAAAGTATATTTATAGTTTTTATTAAAAACGGGACAAAATTGACATTTTTATTAAAACGACGGGATGGCCAGGAAATATAAAAAAAACGGTACTGTCCCGTTCAAAACGGTACGTATGGTCAGCCTATGTATTCCTCTTCACTTTCTCGCCCCTTCATGAATTCCTGGAAGAAGATTCTGTCCCTCTCATAGTGTGTGCCAATCATTTCAGCAGCAGTGGGGTGGGTACTGTCCTTTGTGTCCAGTGTAAGCGGATCCCCAGTCTCTTCCTGGAAAGGATTGCCCATGTCTTTCATTACCTTAGACAGCCTGTCTACTTCCTCAAAGAACACCCTTTGAGCTCGCTCAGTCTGCTCATGGTGTCTGCCATGTTCAGTTACATCTTTGGCTTCTGACGCTCCCTCGTACTGAGCAACCAGCTGACTGATTTCAGGGCCAGCCACCATTCATCTTCTCAGCGCTGATGGGTCTTCAGTCACACCGACTGCACCCCCGTCACCTTTGATGACGGCATTGGCTTGCTCATGAGCTTGGTCGATGGCCATTGCTGAGAATTCCCGGCTCGATTTGTGCACAACAAATTTTCTCCTGTGAAACTCAAGAGCCAGCTGGGGGTGTTTCTGATCTATCTAGGGTCACCATGTCTCTAAGATGAATGGGAAACCACCGTGCGTAGTTCACGTTGTTGTTGGAAAAGAAGAACGGTATCAGCTCAGACAGCGTTTGACAGTACAGGGTGAAGTTGGCTTCCCTGAACGCCCAGATCAGTGAGAGGATCACCAGTTCCATTGGCAGCACCATATTCCAGAACTGAAACTGCGGGCTTTGCAGTTTGCGTCTCTCACATCAGTCTTCTAAACTGAGCACTCCCTCGGAGTGTTCGTGTGCCTCTGTGCAATAATCAGTATAGGCTGCCTTCAGGAGTTTGTAGAGACTGCATGCTGTTGTAATCTGGTACATTTGACGTGTTCTGGTGACGCTTGAAGCTGACAGAAATGATTCTGCCGTTCCAGAAGAGGCCACCTCTGCCTCAACGAGGGCTCCTGTCCTTGAGTAGAGTTCCAGCAGACCTCAGTGCAGCCATCTCAATATGAAGGCCTCCAAACATGATGACAAACTTGTCTTCACCATAGCGTTCGGGCCAGTGCCACTGGATCTACTTCGCCACTGCATAGATTAGCTGGTCAGTGGCGATGACAGGAACTTGACCTGGGTTTGAGGAGTGCAACTGTATCTTTGATCTTGTCCATCACATGTCGTATTGTGGCAATCGAGTGGGCTTCATCTCGAAGAAGAGGTAACAGCGATGCAATGACGACTTCAATTTCTGGACTTCTCTTCTTGGATGCATGGTGGGCTGACCAAGTGACATTCACTGCACCATCTACTTCTTCGGTTACTCTTTTCCTTGCTTGTTGCAGTTTGGTGTTGTTGAACATTAGTCGACAGCTCTGATGGTATTTGCATTGTTTTTCTCAGCGTTTCTTCTATACCGCCCCCTTCATCTAATCTTGCTGAATCCAAAACGATTGGGAGATCATTAATGGCTTGAAAGAGTGGAACATTTGACGCAATCATAGAGTAGCCATCATGTTCAGTACTACATGGATAGTGCGTTGGTGGTGATTTGAAATCTTCGTCCTTCTTCTCGATTTGACAGAGACAACATTTGTTCCAGTCAGTTTGCAATTTAGATGGTAATTCAGCCAAACTGGCCATCTTATGAGACGATGAACGGTTTACGCCCTGGCTGACTTCTGAAACAAAATAAGAAGTTAATTAGTAAACTGCACATATTTTCAGTCAATGTGCTACAAATGGTAGAAAGAAGCTTCTGAGAAGTTTTAGGGTTGTAAACTCAATTACAATTAGACAAACACACACACACAACTGAAACATCACAGGCGGCGCTTTCGCTGAAGTGCATCGTGATGCACTTCGCTGCGACCCCGCATCGCGGCTTGATTACAGCCTCCGCTATGTACGGTAACATTCATACAATTTAACAATAGACAACACACGCATATTGCATTCGACAATCGGTATATTCGAGGCCCCAGTCTTATGCCGCAATACTTGGCAATATTGTTCGAGATAGCCAGTCGGCCGGATTATTTTCCGATCGTATGTATCGCATTGAGTATCCTTTTCAGTCCGATTTCAGTCAATGTGCTACAAATGATAGAAAGAAGCTTCTGAGAAGTTTTAGGGTTGTAAATTCAGTTTCTTCATGATCAAAAACATATGATTTTATGCCAAGATCATTCAAATCGGATTACTCTGTCAAATTTTATAGTGAAATAAGTATTTCAACGGCGGCCATTTTGAATTTTAGGTGGCTAACGGGCTTTTTCAAAAAAATAGTCTCAGAGGCAAATCCATGCCAATTTTGGTGCTTGTATCACTATTTGAAAGATTCCCCTGAATATATTCACTTATCTGCCCCACTAAATGGTATAATAACAATTTAACGGCAATTACTCAAGATTAATTGAATAAAAAAAAATTAAGAATAAAAATTGAAAATAGAAATCAATTATAAACTATAATGAACTGAACATGGGGTTATAACTTATAGGTTCCGTATAATACTCTTAAAACAAACTTAAACCAACTTAACCTCAATTGAGGTTATGTTCGGTCATACAGGTAAATTTCACGAACACACGGAGCAAGATAAATTAGGCGCATGGTTAGGTTGTCATGCGATAAGACATGCGGGTCATACGGTTAAAAGGATTCGCAACATGCCGGAAAGCAGTGGACTGACCATGTGAGCCTTGCTCACTCACCTCACGAAGGAGGTGGTGTATCGGGATTAAGAAGAATGACTTTTACTGGTTTCAGAAGAGGGTCCAGGAAGAGCCAAAGGGAAAAATCCGCAAAGTAAGAGGGAAGAAGGACGAAAACATGAGTTCGAGGAAGAAAAACGAAAATGATCGTTGGAACGATCACGTTATGATACTGAGGAATGTTCCGCAGTACCACAAGAGGCTCCTGGTTGACTTCTGGTACAACCTGAGTGAAAGAAAACAGATGGTTAAACTGTGGTTTGACTGGAGCCAAAGAAGAGTCAACTATGGTTGAACCATCTCCCTGGTTGACACTAGGTTCAACTGGGGTTGGGATATTGAGAAAGAAACCAAAATTGGGAATACCGCATTCAGGGGAATCGGGTGACCAATCGGGGAAACATGATGTCTGAATTTGACAATACGTTTACGTGAGCACTTTGCTCTTTAAGAAAAGATTGCTTGTCACACTGCTCAGAACAAAAATTAATGGATTTAAAACAAAACGGAGGGACGGCATGTTTCTCACCATAGTAATTTAAAAAGAAGTCATTGGGACATGATCGATTAATTACTACACTGTTACTGTCATCATAAACATCACAATGTTTATCAAAATCATTACGAACATTCGTAAAAACTGACTCGCCTACAGGACCTTGCAGGGCATCTGCCCCAACTGCTACTGAAGCAGAAAAAACATCATCTGAAATAAAATGACGGTCATCATGACCAAAAAAAACAAAAACAGGATCATCTTTATGACCACTTAAACGAGGCAGCATGGCCGAAGTAAACTCGAAACAATTAGGGTCCTGTGGAGAAAAGTTATCAGAAACATGGTCATCCTGACCATCTAAAACAATATCAGTAATCAAATTCGCGTCTTCCTTAGGACATGCATGGATATCTGATCCATCTAAACCAAAAACAAGGTCTTCTTGACCAAAATTCACTGAATGAACTATATCAACTGAACTAACCGAATCAGTTGAATCAAGGTCCGAATGACTAAAATTACTAACACAATGAGGAGCAGTGTCTAAATCATTGTAAAAATCATGGCCATCGGGACCAACATGGTTGTCCTGACCATGGTGAGAATAAAATAAATTCTGATTTCCAACATCAGTTACACAGCAATCATCCAAGTAGTCTGAATTCACATCTAATAAAGGACTGGTCACCAGGGCCGGTTTTAAGCCGATTAGACCGATTTGTTCAAATTGGGCCCCGCGCCCCGAGGGGACCCCGCGCACGCGCTCGAGTGGGGGACGCTATGATGAATTAATGAGTGTCCAGTGTGCACGAAGTTTCTTGTTACTGTGAAGGCAGTGAAACTATTCAGTCCGTCCTCGTATATCTATGTTTCAATGTTTTATTGCTAATCGTTTGTTTATTTGTTTTGTAATTTCAGTTTATCGTCGCCGTTTAGCTTTTTTAAAAAAAAGGTAATTTGTGGACGATATTCAAACCCTCAACACAGAAAGAGCGCTGTTAATGAGATTATATAACATAAAGCTTGGAATGTAAAGTTGTGTTGTTTGTTAAATATGTCCAAATTGTTTATATGTCCAAACTGCAAACTTGAAGTGTCTTAAGCCTGCATGTAACAGAGAAACGTGGTGGTAAGTAGATCCTACATATTAAATTAACTAGTTTTTGCCTCATTATCATAGAGAGCATTTACATTTCTATTTACTAGAGCTTGTTCTTTTGCCCCCTGCGCTTTTCTTCTTACTCCCAGGCTTTTAAAAATCATGAAATCTTTTGCTTTAATCATTAGATGCATACATGCACATCTTTATTATTTTTCAGTGCCAGGGAGTCTTTATTGTGAATGATTTTGTTTTTGTTTTGTAATTTCAGTTTATCGTCGCCGTTTAGCTTTTTTAAAAGAAAAGTAATTGAAAAAGCCCTTACATCATCGTCATCATGGCAAGCACAAGCAGAGATAGAGACAAAGGGCGAAAGTATTTGAGCGGCAATCAGAAACGAGCACTGGCCAAGGCTAAGGCAGCTGAAAATGAAAAACAAAGAGGTGCTCTAGCGAAATTTCTTGTCACTCCAACTTTGAAACGACAACGGGTAGAGGGCCCCGCTAGGCGCTAACAATTTTCTAATTGGGCCCCGCACTTCCTAGCGCCGGCCCTGCTGGTCACATCCCCATCTACATCAAAACAATCATTACGAACATTCGTAAAAACTGACTCGCCTACAGGACCTTGCAGGGCATCTGCCCCAACTGCTACTCTCTGATTTTGCATCAACTTTTACATATTGCTGAGAATTTTGCTTTTGGATAGTTTTGAATTTTATATACTTGCGTTTAAATTTACGTTGTTATAGTTAAGTAATTGAATATTAGTGGTTTTTAGCGATTTAGAAGTTTTCATTGCGTGCCGGCTTAATTTAACTTATACCTGTGACGGTTTAAACTAATTTTTAACTGCGCGATGCCGTCGCAGAAAGCGTCGTGTGTTAGGTGTAGGGTTAACCGGTGGTATTCGGAATTTAAGGATTATAACGGCGGTCCGATGGCGATTACCGATAGATCAGTTTGTTTCTTTTGCGAGTTCATGGAGGAATTAGTTGGTATAAAACGCAGTGTACGTGAGGTAGCGGATAGACTTGCAACGCTTGATGAGGGCAGGGGTAGTGCTACGGTTGACGTAGGCCGAACCAATACTAACGTTGAAGACGTTAGTAATTTGAAGGGTGAGGTGCGTAACCTAGTTTCTAGTTTAGGTAGCTTGTCGGGAAGGTTAGATAGAGTTGAGGAGGAGGTTAAGGTTAGTCCGAGAGTAGTAGATAGCGAGGGATTTAGAGAGGTTAAGGGTGGAGCTAGGCCGCGTACGTTAGGTGATAGGAATCCCCCCCCTATCGAGGTTTCGAACCCTTTCGCCCATTTGGAAAGGGACGTGAATGAGGGGGAAACTATTTTAATTGGGGACTCTTTAGTGCGCCACATGGACAAAGAGTTCGTTAAACGGAATCCAACCAAGAGGAGGAGGGTCTGTCTCCCAGGGGCCAGGGTTGACAGAGTTAGAGACGAAGTGGATAGGGTTGACGTTGCTTCCCGTCACTCAATGTTGGTGACGATGGTAAGAGGCAACGACTCGTATAGGCCCGATACGAGAGTGCCTGACCTTTTGGAGAGATATAGGGGGTTAATTAGGTCCCTGAAGGCGAGGTCAGATAGGTCTTTAGTTCTAGGTATTACCCCTAGGCACGGGTTGGGTCTTAGAATTACGTCAAAAACAATATTTTTGAATAACAAATTAGAAGAGATTTGTGCTGAGGAAAATGTACCCTTCGTAAAGCTGTGGTCCGAATTCAGTGATCCTAGCCTTTTTATAAGAGATGGGGTGCATTTTAATGAAATAGGTAATGCTAGGCTAGGTAGGTTAATAGACGAAAACGTGCGAAAGCTGTATAGGTCGAAGCCTTCTTTAAACGTTGTGGGTCCGGGAAACGCGGGCCCGACGTGATAAATAGTTTAAAACGCGGGCCCGTGGTAAAAAATAACTTAAACGTCTTTTATTGCAACGCGCGTAGTATTAGAAATAAATTAAATGAATTTAAGGCGGTAATTTATTCCGGCAACTATGATATAGTTGCTATCACTGAAACTTGGTTAAATACCGTGACTCGGGACTTGTTGGGGGAACTTGATATACCGGGTTTTAAACTCTTTACTAATGATAGGTTACATAGATTTGGAGGAGGCGTTTTGTTGTACATTCGTAATTCCCTTAGGGCTATCGAGGTTAAGTTAGATTTTCCGGCAGCAATTAATGCGATATGTGTTGAAGTTAGGGCGCGTAGTATTAGTTTTAATTTTGTTGTCGTTTATAGACCTCCCGTTCAACCCCTCGATATAGATACTAGATTTTACTCACTTCTTGGTAATTTTATTGACAATCGGAATAGTATAATTGTCGGAGACTTTAACTGCCCTAATGTTAATTACGAGAATTTTACAGGTAATGAGGAGGGTTTGAGATTGGTTGAGTTTATGGACGATAACTTTTTACGACAGATAGTTACCGAACCAACGCGCGGTGACAATATTTTAGATTTGGTGATGACGAACGGCGAGAATATAGTCGAAGGTTTAGAAGTAGGCGAGAGTTTAGGATGTAGTGATCATCAAATTCTTAGGTTTAGTTTATTGATAGAAAACACCCAGGATAGTAACGTAATAGAAGTCCCTGATTTTCGTAGGGCTAATTTTGATAGTTTTGCTGATAGGATGAGAGTAGTGGACTGGGATAACTTATTTATGGGTAATGACACAAATTTGCGTTGGGTGGCGTTTAAAGAAAGTTTTAGGGATATTGAAAGGGAGTTTATTCCTCGTAGGCCCAAGCGCGCTAGAAATCGTGGTAGGCCGAAGTGGTGGAGTAGGGAAATAGGAGAGTTTATAATAGAGCGTAATAGAGCGTATAGATTTAGTAAGCGCAATGGCACGGCAGCTAACTTTAATAGATATATCGAGCTTAGACGTCAGGTTAAAAGATCAGTTAGGAATGCCAAGCGTAATTTAGAGATAGTTATAGCTGCGGATAGTAAACATAATCCAAAAAAGTTTTTTGAATA
Source organism: Bathynomus jamesi (assembly GCA_023014485.1). Taxonomy (NCBI): domain Eukaryota; kingdom Metazoa; phylum Arthropoda; class Malacostraca; order Isopoda; family Cirolanidae; genus Bathynomus; species Bathynomus jamesi. Next base: position 55,248 of record JAJOZX010014492.1, on the reverse strand, counting down.
CGTAAATAATCGTAAGCCGGTAAAAAATAACATAGACCCTCTAGTGGATGTTAATGGCGCTTTGGCTTCTGACGCTCAGGCGATGGCGGGTATTTTTAATAACTTTTTTGCGACAGTTTTTACCGTAGAAGACGTAAATAATGTCCCCGACGTGGACGATATCGTTCCATTTAGTAGCGAGACTATTTTAGATGAAATAACTGTTTACGAGGCTGAGATTGCGCATTATATCGATAGGTTAAAAGTTAGCAAGGCTCCAGGCCCTGACGCTTTTTATCCCAGACATTTGAAAGATTTGAAAGACGTTATCGTAGGCCCCTTAACGAAGATTTTTAATCAGTCACTCGAAACGGGGATTATTCCTGAAGACTTCAAATTAGCTAACGTCACGCCTATTTTTAAAAAAGGCGACCGCGCAGTAGCTAGCAATTATAGGCCCATTAGCTTAACGTCAATTGTCGGTAAACTTTTGGAATCCGTAGTTAGGGATCGTATTATCGATCACTTAGAAAGTAGAGATTTGATTAATAGTAGTCAGCATGGGTTTCGACGCCATAGGTCTTGTTTAACTAATTTATTAGAATTTTATAACGAAATAGTGCGCGAATACGATAGGCATAGAGCTGACGTTATTTATTTAGATTTTAAAAAGGCGTTCGATACAGTTCCGCATAGGAGACTAATTGCGAAGGTTAAAGCGCACGGTATACGCGGTCAGGTAGCTAACTGGTTAGAAGAATGGCTTCGTGCTAGGAGGCAGAGAGTCGTAGTTAATGGTAGTGAATCGGGGTGGTTAGATGTAGGTAGCGGTGTCCCACAGGGTTCAGTGTTAGGCCCATTGCTATTCGTAATTTACATTAACGACATAGATGTAGGATTGACTATTAACGTGTCAAAATTCGCGGACGATACTAAAATAGGCGGTAAGGGTTAACGAGGACGATAGAAATAGGATCCAAGACGATGTAAATAGGATTATGGAGTGGACAGATAAGTGGCAGATGCAATTTAACGTAGACAAATGTAAAGTTCTGCATATAGGTTCTCGCAACAATAATTACACGTACACGATGGATGATAGGGAGTTAGCGAGCGTTGACGAGGAAGTAGATTTAGGCGTACGCGTATCTAAGGATTTAAAGGTTAGGAACCAGTGCCTGGAGTCTTGCGCAAAAGCTAATAGGATGTTAGGCTTTATTGCGCGTAATTTCGAATTTAAATCGAAGGATATTATATTGCCCCTATACAAGTCCCTAGTCAGGCCTCATTTAGAATACGCAGTTCAGTTTTGGTGCCCGTATTTGCGCGAGGATATTGATAGGTTAGAAAGGGTTCAGCGTCGTGCCACGAAACTTATTCCGTCATTGCGCAATAAGCCTTATGAAGATAGAATTAAAGAGTTAGACCTGTATTCACTCGAAACTAGGAGATTAAGGCGGGAGCTTATTGAAGTTTTCAAAATCGTTAATAACGTCGATAACGTAAATTTTGACAAATTGTTCACTTTCGATAATAGTAATACTCGTAATAACGGATTTAAGTTGCGTGGCAGGCGTTTCATTACTAATATCGCTAAAAACTTCTTTACGTTTAAAGTAATCGATAAATGGAATAATCTTCCCGCGTCAGTCGTTCATTCTACCAGCGTTAATATGTTTAAGAACCGTCTTGACAGACATTTTAAAAATATTAACGTTGTTTATAATTAAAAAAGAAAGTTAACAACAGGAGCTCTGGTGGTGGTGCTCGAGGACGAGTCTGTTGACGATGAATGCCAGCGTGTGATGCCAGCAATAAAATTAAAAAAAAAAATAAAAAATAAAAAAATAAAAAATAAATTAGACTAACACGAACATAGATGTCGCTCGTAGCGTAAACTAACCCACTTTTTGTTTAACTTTACCTACTTTTTTTTACTTTGCATGTCTGTAACTCTCTTTTCTTGCATGTTTGTAGTTTGCATGGTATGACTGTGAGTTAAGACTGTGTTTGCATGGTTTGTAAGCATTCTTATTTTACTTCTTTTCATCTTTCACCCCTCTCCTATTCTCTCCGACTATTTTTCTGACTTGTCGGCAGTGGCCGGCGGATGATGAGACTTTTTTCCTCTTTTTCTGAATGAATGTTAACCCATGAGTGACAGGTGTTGCTACTTAATACTTAACCCCTTATTTTCTTCTCTTAACCCCCTACTCTTTCCTTTCTCTCGGGCTAACCTTAGAGTGGATCTTAGGGTCTTTGTTAGCCTTAGCTTCTGTAGATCATTAACGTAGGTATTACACTTATTTCAACAAAACTTTCATCAGAAAGGCTTTCAACAAAAGTTTCATTATATAGACTTTCAACAAAAGTACCTTTATAATTACATAAATCAACAATTTCATTGTTTTCGTTACTGTTATCAACATTAGCATCACAACCACTGTCACAAGATGCATCACAAAAATAATCCTCAGGAGAGGCTGTGAGTTCTAGCCTCGAAGGAAATTCATTTGAAGAACAAGCCGAAACAAACTGTTCAGAGGCAACTGAGTTAGAGAAAAGAGTTGGGTCAGGATTACCCAAATTTTCTAAGGGTGACGTTTCATCGTCACAATAAAGGTCCTGCTCGGGTGCATTGTACCAGAGAGGGAGATAACTTTTTTATCCCATTTATCGACGAAGCATCGAGCCGAAATGTCGAAATAGAATCCGTTGGGTCGTAGGAATTCTGGGTCAATAATTAAATCATAACCGGGACAATATTCTGGAGGGACTAACAAGAAATCTCTACAGACAAGACAATTACTAAACAATATGGAAAGTATGGTTTTCGCAAGGGCGGGAATAAGGTTACTATCGGAATCCCGAATGTGTGGAACGGATGGCGGCTCTTTAAAGAGAGGATACAGCAATTTATCGGCTATAGACGCAGAAACAAGACTACAAATTTATTATTGACGCGACCACGAAAATGAGGGACATCAATTGTATGTTTCAGTATTGAAGAGAGAGTTACAATACCAACATTAGTGTATTTCACGGGGTTAATGATTTGGACATAGTTAATTATAACACGTGTCGTTGTCACGAAAGTGTGTGTGTGTGAAACAAAAATAACCATGTAAGAGACAAGAAATGAGAAAAAAATGGAAAAACTCTGAATATTTTTAATAAAAATAATTGAGAAAAAATGAGATAAACAATGAAACAAATTGTTTATAGTTACAAAATAACGTATTAAAGAAGGACAACAAAAATGAGCGACTCTGCGTTAAATCTGGAGCAGCGATCGACGAGTAATTTTTGGATCTCCCAACGCCGAAGACAAGGGTCGAAATTCGGTCAGACAGACTCAAAATCACACTAGAAAAAAGGGTTACAGTATAACAACAATAAACATGAATTTTCACTAAAATTAATGAAAAAGTTTAAATTAAAAAATAGAAAAGCCTAACTGGATACTAATAAATAAAAATGTGAGTTATATATATATATATATATATATATATATATCAGTATTATGACTGATCGCATCCATTTCCCACAACAAAGTCTAAAATGATATTAATTAATATCCTAATCTAAAAAAATGCAGATAATTTTATAAAAAGAATTTAAAATTCAAGTTTATAATTTTGGGAAAAATAAATACGTGAATACGTGACTGAACGTCTAATTTGTACTGCATTACGTATTACACTTTCGAACAGTTAATTAAAATTACTAAAATTAATTAAGAAAATGATGAAAAGAGAAAAAATAAGTGAATTAAAATTACTAAAATTAATTAAAGAAAGTGATAATTAAGAAAATTATTTAAAAGTACAGGGTGGGGCACGGGAACCAAGTGTTTTTGGAATAATCAGGAAAATGATATTTATTTTTGTAAAGAAAATATATTGGTAGAACAACATTCGTAAGAACATAGCATTTCATGTCATAATAATCATGTACCGAAAATTATATCTGGCATATGATGTCCTTGGCCGTCGACGCATTGTTGAAGGCGTTTACGAAAATTGGCCTCCACTCTTCCCAGCAGGTCTCTGTTGATTTGGATGATTTGTTGACGGATCGCTTCCTTCAATGCATCTAATGTACGGGGCTTGTCCTCGTAGACACGTGACTTGAGGTACCCCCATAGAAAGAAGTCACATGTGGACAAGTCAGGGGACCGAGGGGCCATGCAATGTCACCAAATCTCGAAATGAGATGGTTGGGAAACAGGGGGCGAAGAACAGCCATTGACGCTCTGGCGGTGTGTGACGTGGCCCCATCTTGCTGAAACCACAAATGTCGACGAGCAATACGCCTTCTTCGTAACTCAGGGATGAAAAAGGTGTTCACCATCTCAATGTAACGCCCAGATGTTATGGTAACGGTAACCCCATTTGTTCGAAGAAATAGGGACCGATGACGCCAAACTTTCCCACGCGCACCAAACTGTAACCTTAGGGCTATGCAGCGGTTTTTCATGGAGTTGTCGCGGATTTTCAGCAGCCAATACCGACAGTTTTGATTGTTGACGGCCCCATTAAGGTGGAAATGGGCTTCATCACTCATTACCACATCATGTTTTCATTCTGCTCATAAAGTGCAAGCATTTCCTGTGCAAAATTCAGTCGTTGGGGCAATCGTTTACATTCAATTCCTGCACCATCGCTAACTTGTATGGGTGAAAATGTAATTCTTCATGCAAAATCCGTCTAACAGTACGATTGCTGATTCCGAGTGCAGCTGAATGTCTCCGAGCAGAGCGGCCTGGGCTTTGCAACATCGCTTGTCTGACCCTTTCAACGTTCTCTGGAGTACGCACAGTGCGTTGCGGCCCCTTCGGTTTTGTTTTCATTATTGAGCCTCCTGTTCGAAGATTGTTAACCCAACGAAGATTGTGTCACGAGCGGGAACAGAGTCATTTCGATGAATGTTGAATCTGCGGCGAAACGCACGCTGAACTGCTGTCACTGACTCGCCACTCCTAACAAAATGATCATACGCGAACATGCGGTGTTCTAACGTCCACTGCTCCATGATGGCACCTGAAAGATAAAGGTGAGTGTTAGTTAATGTTAAATGCTATGAACCCAGGAATGGAATGCTACCTACCGCACGCCCCTCCCATTCCTAATGGCCGATTACTAGCTATTCAAAAAACACTTGATTCCCGTGCCCCACCCTGTACTAGTTAATAATTAAAACTCGATCACATAAACGGGTAGGAACGTTTGGCGAGGTGAGTGAGGAGAGTCAACTGATGCCTCCTCCCGATTCTAAAGGTCAGTCGGAGTTGCATTTAGGTGTGCAAAGGAAAGCGGTGACGTCATCTATAACCCAAGAGGATTGAAGGAAGGAAGCTCTCCGACGGGAACACGGTCGATGAGGTTGAGTGAAGAAAAATCAATCAATGATTCAAAAGTTGATTGGAAAATTACAAATCGAAAAGTTCAAGGGAAATTTTTGTAGTAAATTTATAGGGTTGATTGTAGAGGAAATTACAATGAAGAAATTTCCAAGTAGACAAAAGTTGTTGTTGTTGTTGTTGTTGGTTAGCCGATCAGCCCACCCTGATCGAGCAAGCCGGCGGCACGCAGGTAACCGATCGCCCTCTCCGGAGTGGACCAGAGGTTCAGCGCACTCGTGATGTTGCGTTGTGTTCTATATTGTGCTAGAGCGGTACAGTCTGTCATAATGTGTTCAATTGTTTGTGGTGTGTCCTGGCACAGGTGGCAGGTGACGTCTATGGAGTTGTCTAGTCTGTGTTTATATATCTGTAAATTGGGGTGATATCCACATCGGAATCGTACTAAGTTAACTCGATCCGATCTGCTCATGCTGGTCTCTGACCTGTCAATGGGTGGCGGTTTCGCACCTAGGACCGCATTCGGACCGAGTCGTGTCAGTGCTTTTTGGGTTAGATGTGTGTATGTGTGTGTGTTCTGTACAGAGCCGGATTTAGACGTGTGGAGGCCCTGGGCAGCCTCCATGTGGAGGCCCCCTACCTTAGGGGAAGACATAATTGAAGTCATCCATAAGATTCATAATATAATTAACATACATACACTTTCAAAACATCGTGCACTCTTGTGTCTGTCCATTCCACTCATTTCTGCAAAAAATGAAAGCCTCGGGTTACTCGGGTATTCCATTATAGTGAGAGTAGGCCTAAAAGAGTAATAAAAACAAAATAATAATCAGTACACAACAAATAGTAAATGGTAAAAGTTTATGTACTACAGTGGTATTGGATGCGCGTGTTTTTTGTTGATCATCTATCGGGTTTTTCTAGTTTCGGGTTTTTTCTATTTTGATAATGGCTTGTCAATATGTGGAGGCCCACAAGATGTGGAGGCCCATGGGCAGCTGCCCACTTTGCCCACTCCTAAATCCGGCCCTGGTTCTGTACTGTGTGATGTGTGTCGGGCGTGGTATGGAATGGAGTATTTGGTTATAATGTCTCTCTAGTGTCACCTTAATGGTGCGAGGTGTTGGTGCATGATTGTACATGTAGTGGCAAGGGTGTTGTGGGTTAGTTGTCGCTGCTGCCATGAATTGTGTTCCCCTCATATCTAAATGTTCCCTAACTTTCAGTATTTTCGTTTCTGTGTGCAGGTGTTCTATTGGTGTTGTTTGAGTACATCCTGTAATGATACGAGGTGCGTTGTTTTGTATTGTCTGTAAGGTGTGTTTGAGATAATGGGTGCCCAGCATGGGCTAGCATAGTGTTAGAAAATCTAGAAGAGAAAGAACCATTGTTGTCCCAAGGCGATATGATGACTAAGCTGATTGATGCAGCGTTACTTGTATATATTAAGTTAAGGTGTGTATATATCCATCTCATAATTGTAAGGTTAGCGAAAATTTCACTTAATTTAGAGCTAGCATTTTTGGGCTCTTGTGGCATCATTGTTTGGGCACTCTTGTAGCATCATTTTTTGGGGCGCTGCGCGGCTTTTCTACTCGTTTGTGAAATGCGGTACTTACAGGGTGTGGTCTTATAGAGAGCTCTCTTGCAATTCAGTTTGGTTGTTTAGATACAAGATTGTTGCATCGTGCAATAGTGCAGGTTGTGTTGTTGTTGCAAGGTTTAGAAAGAAGACCATAAATAGTGCCCCTTTTGTTTTTTTATCTTAAATTCATGCAACTGAGGCCTGAGGTAGGCCCACATCGAGTCAGCAACCCTGAGGTAGGATCTAATAGGACCTCCAAGTCGGTAAGTTTTTAATCTAGCTTAACTTGGGCTGTAGGTTGAACTGGCCCTTCAGAGCTTGGTGTTCACGGCTCAGCTGGGATTTTGAACCCAATAAAAAATAACATGGTCCTTCAGAACCGGATTCTAGCCCAAGACTGAGTCAATGACTATTTTTCGGCAAAGTTCTGATTGTGCAAATTGTAGCCCAAGTTAGGCCTAGACGGGTTGAGCATAATTGAGTTAAGGTCCCAGGGTAGAAAGTTTGGTTGCCCAATTGCGAAACTTGGCCACTCGTCTGTCGTTGTTTTGGGCCTACATTTTTACCGGTTTGGTTAATTTTGGTTTATTATTCGTAGGCGAAGGTTGCAGACTTCGGTGCGCCAGTTACTTGGGTGGAAAATTTGGTATTCCATACTGGTGGTTGGTCAGTACCCCAACCAAGCAATTCAGTTTATTTGAAAAAAAAGCAAAATTTGCGTTCTATCAGTTTGGTTAAGTATTTTTGCCAATTCAGCTTATTTGGCATTGAGCCCAATTGTTGTTTGCATTGAAGATGAGTGCAGCTGAATTGAATAAGTTTAAAAAAAGGAGAAGCGCCTACAAAGGTCTAATTACAAAGGTCATTGTCACTATAGATTCTGCCATAGAGCAGGAGGATTTAAGCTTAGTGACTGCGCAGCTTTCCATATTAGAAACTAAAAAGGTTGCTCAAAGTGAAGTAAATGTTAAAATTGAGGCTCTTATAGAAGAGGATGAAATAGAAAATAACAATTTACTTTGAAGAGATTATTGATGATATAATTAAAGTATGCCACCGAGCAAAAGAGTTTAGCAACTCAGTACAGAGACCAGGTCTAATAATGAAACACAACCCTCAACAAATGGTGTTTATGAAGTTAAGGTTAACAGATCTGCAGTTCGATTACCGAGGCTTGTACTCAAAACATTTTCTGGGAGTATTCAGGAATGGCAAGGATGGGCAGACAGTTTTCAATCAGCAGTTCATTCTAGTCAAGTGTTAAGTGCGGTGGAGAAGTTTAATTATTTGCAGTCCCTCTTGGAAGGGGAGGCAGCAAAGACAATAGCAGGATTAGCATTAACAGAAGCTAATTATAATGTGGCTTGGGATATATTAAAGAAACGGTTTGGTAAGCCAGAGATCTTAATTAAAAGCCACCTCCGTGAACTTTTAGCTATACCTCCTGTTAATAATCCCAATAGTGTCAAGGAGTTACGGCAGTTATATGATGAATTTGAAGTTAGAACTAGGTCCATGGACAACTTGGGTGTACGAATGGAAAGGTATGGTATAATGTTGGTCACTATACTGGAGTCTAAATTGCCTAGCTCAATTTTGCTTGAATTAAGTAGGGGACACTCTACAGAACATGTGTACATCCCCCTTCAGCAGATGTTAAGTCTTTTAGGCACAGAATTAGCAAGACGAGAGGGAATTGAGTTTGCACAGTGGGATGTTAAACAAGGGGACAAAGGCAGGCACAGCACCAAGGTTTCTACAAAAAGGAAAAGCCCAGGTACAGTGTCAGCTCTACGTGCATCCTCTGAGAATAAATTAAAGGGAATCAAGGAATGCATATTTTGCGAAGGCAACCACAAGTCATATAAATGTGAAGTGGCTGAGGCTTTACCTTTTGAGGAGATGTAAGGGTCTAATTTTATTATTATAGACCTTTACGTAAATAATTAATTAAATGCCAGGGTCACCAGCGCCCAAATACTAGATTGGCATCCAGCACTGCGGCGCAAAAATAATTTTAATAAAAAAGGGAAGGATTGATTATAAAATCATCAACATGAATTTTGTATTTTATTGCCAACAATTAATGAACTATATGCAACAATTATTTGGGTAATTATTCGTTTTTTGACCCAGTCTCTTTTTATAATGAGAGCAAACGTTTCTGGTCAATTTGGAGGTGCTCTGCACGAATCTGCCATCCGTTTCCTGTGCAAGTGCGTAGTTTTCGAGATATCGTCATCTCGAAAACTACGCATTTGCACAGGAAACGGATGGCAGATTCGTGCAGAGCACCTCAAAATCGACCAGAAAAGTTTGCATTCGTGCTAAACACAACCTAACCTAACTTAACCTAACCTAACCACCCAAAAAGATTTCCAGTTAACAATGGACTCACTGCCTAGTTTTATAACTTTCTTGGCATAACGTTGTGAAAAATATTTTCGCAAATAAATATTTATGAACCGGAGGTTTTTATTCACTGAGAAGTTGCAATGTTCCAGCCATGTCCTTAAAGATAGAAACAGTAAATCCACACTCACGCTTATTTTTTGGATTTGTTTTACGGCACCTAAACACCTTCGAGTCTTGTCTTAAAATACAGGCAGTATTACATTTAGGGCAAATCACGGATGTCGGAATTATGCCGTGATTGGAAAAAACATCTAAACTTTTATCTTCATCGAGGCGAACAAGGCGGATTAGGTCTTCAAAATAAAGTTCACAAGTTCACACGTCATAACAGTAGAACGAAAATCACCACACTAACAAAAAACAGAAAGAAGTAGGCAAAAGCAAGAAAAAGTAGCCAAAAAAAGCCAAGTAGCCAAAAAAAGCCAAGAAAAATCTCCAAAAAAGTCCAAAAAAGGTAGCCAAAATAAACAAACCAACCGAAATTTATATACATACATATTAGAAAGTAGAAAATATTTTTTAAAAAAAAGTACATTTTATACAAATTTGCACAAGATAATATATATTTTCTTATTCAGTTTGATTGGTTATTCAATATATATTGCTGTTATAGCTGGGTGTGACTGGGTCAAAAAACGAATACTAACCATTATTTGTAGATGCAAAGAGGATGTTTACCCGTAACAACTTTGATTGACATATAAATGCGAAATTAAATAATGGCACCGTTTAGCTAATATATAACAGTCTGCAACTAATACTGATACTAATAATAATAAATATGTAACATACTAAACTAATACTTATATGCAACAGGTACCAAACTAATATCCAACAAATACTAATAGGTAACTAATATTAATAATGTGTAAATAATAATAATAATATACAAATAATAGCCACAATGACAACCTTGTCTGCAAAGAGAGAGACAAGAATACTGTAAGTAATATTCCAGACAAAAATGATACATAATAATGGCAAAAATTGATAATTAAAATATATATGCTATATAGGCCCAGTAACCTGTGGATGGTGAATTACAGTTAATCCTTATTATGGGATTGTGTTAAGTTGAACAGGAAAACTAAGAAAGTATGTAGGCCACAAATGACTAGTAGGCCATCTGCTAAGAAAATACATGAAACATAATAGGCTTATAAAGTAAAGTATATTAAGAAAATTAATGGGCAGGCCTATGCCTCTTCAATATAATAGAGCTGAGGTTAATCATCTAAAACAAAGGCTACGGTAGGCCTCAGCTAGGCTAGAGTATTTACAATTTGGCTCTTGCATAGATAGGCCTAACTTAGTCTAAGCTAATTTATAGTATGAATCTTTCAGTACTATTTATAGTATGAATCTTTCAGTACTAATCACAAACAATATAAGGCTTGTTAATATCTGCAGTATGCGGTATTGCATACAGATATGCAATAGTAAAAAAATAAACATTATAAATAAGAAACATACCACAACGAAATTTTGCTTGCTGGCGCCGTGCTTGGATTTTATATCACAATGTGGAAACGGCGTCCCTTGTGTTGTCGTTGCACAAAAGTTTGTTTTTACTTCACAATTTTACCAACAAGCCAAAATAATCCTTAAAAGCAAACTCACGTCTAGTCACACCATGCCCCCAAAATTTACATTGTTTAGTAAGCACAAAATATATTTTTATATTTGCTTTAAACTTCTTTAATGATTGCACTTTAATTTTTAACTAAATTACTATACACTGAATGCTTAAGAATTAAATTTGATCACTGGACATGTTTAACTTGTATTTATTTATTTAGACTTAAAATATTTCACTTGTGCCAACTTGTGGCAATTTTCACTAATAAAAGATAATCTGTGGTGCAAGGCACTACAGAGAGAAAGGACAGGGTAACTAAGTCCACATCATGTTTTATTTGTTTTTTTGAAAGGTCACAGAGCAAGGTTTTGTAAGTTTAAAATTTTGTGCAAAAAATGTCATGGCAGGCATCAGCCATTATTGTATGAAAACACTCCTAGTAGGCCTACTCCAGAAGTAGAGACATCAGTGACACATGCCATTGCTATGAAAGGGAGTAAAAGTAAAGGGGGATTATTGCAAACAGCTGCAGCCTTATTAAGTGGGAATGATGGAGAAGCTACTGTAAGAGTGTTGTTTGATAGTGGTAGCCAGTGTAACTTTATTAAGACCAGAATTTCCAGAAAATTGAAGTTTAAAGAACTTAAGAGGGAAAATTTAAGAATTTCTGGGTTTGGGGGTTCCGTTCAAAACCGAACCAAAGTTAAGAAGGTAGAAGTTCTGGTTAAGGGGTTGTTACCACAAAGTCCCACTATCAAGGTCCAAGCTGTAGAGATTGAGGAACTTTGTGCTCTAGTCATTACTTGTTTAGATATGGCATGTGTCCAAGAACTGCAAGTTAAAGGAATTAATTTGGGCAATAATAAGTTTGAAGGAACAGAAGATATTAGTCTTTTGATTGGAGCTGACTATTATTGGGACTTCATCACTGGTAATATTGTCCGCACATCTCGAGGCCCGGTAGCTATTGAAAGTAAGCTAGGCTGGATGCTACATGGTACTTATTGCAATGAAATTGAGGTTAAAGCTCTTTTTGTTAAGATTGAGAACAGCCATGGTTTGGAAAAGCATTTCAAAGCCTTTTGGGAACTTGAATCCATTGGCATAAAGGACAAACAGGCAAGTATAGTGAACAGTGATGTTTTAGAGCAATTTGAAAAAGGGATTGGGTTTAGAGATGGTTGCTATGAAGTTGGCCTCCCTTGGAAGGATTCTTGCAAACCCGGTTCAAACCTTTAGTTAGCTAATCGGAGGTTGGAGACTTCATTGTACAGGCTAAGAAAAAATGAGGAGTTGTTAATTGAATACAATGAGGCCATCCTAAGCTAGGTAAGGGAGGGCTATGCTGGAAGGGTGCAAGGTGAGCTGGTGAGCCAGGAGGCACATTATCTGCCGCACCATGCAGTGGTACGGCGAGACAAAACTACCACCAAACTGAGGGTAGTTTTTGATGGCTTAGCCAAGGACAAAGGTGGGGTGTCCTTGAATGACTGTTTGGATGCTGGGCCAAATTTAAATGCAGATTTATTTTCCTTATTACTGAGATTCAGGTTTGGTAGAGTAGCATTGACTGCAGATGTGAAGCAAGCCTTTTTGCGGATAAAGTTAAAACCAGAGGACAGAGATGCAGTAAGGTATCTGTGGGTGGATACGAAAGACTTGTTGAAAAATGAACCAAAGGTTCAAGCATATAGAATGAAGTCAGTGTTGCTTGGCCTCAGCTCTAGTCCATTTCTGTTGGCAGCTACTCTGCAGTACCATTTTAAGAAATATTCTGAAGTCTATCCTAATACTATTGAACACATAAGGAAAAATTTTTATGTTGATGATTTGCTGTGTTCCGTGGATAATACAGAAATGGCTAAACAGATATTCAGGGAGGTTAGAGCTATAATGAGGGAGGCTGGCATGGAGCTTAGAAAATGGCAGACCAATCAATCATTCTCAATTACAACAGTTTATGAGTCACTCCTGTGTAGTACCTGATGCAGCAGAAAGTATTGAGGATTCTGGTATTAAGGAGTTGTGGGCAATAGACACAAAGGTGCTAGGCATTGTTTGGCAGCAAGGATAGGATTTGTTTACCTTCAATGGGAAATCTTTAGTAGAGCTGGGTGAGAATGAGACAAGGTGGATAAAACGTACAGCTCTTACTTTGGTTTCAAAGGTCTTTGATCCTCTTGGATTCCTCGCTCCATTTGTGATAAAGTCAAAAATTTGGTTTCAGAGCCTCTGGGAAATTGGACTTGGTTGGGACCAAGAGTTACCTGATCATATGGTGGTAAGGTGGAAATATTGGTTCAAAGAATTGGCACATCTTGGAGACATTGAAATCCCAAGATGGTACTTTGGAGAGTTGAACAATAGTCCAGACAATTTGGAGCTGCACATCTTTTGTGATGCAAGTGAGGAAGCCTATGCAACTTGTATTTATATAAGAGGTACATTGAAAGCAGTGGCGGCTCGTGACTTTCAGTTATGGGGTGCTGCCTCAGAAATTGCGAACAATTGTGTCGATTACACTGGGCAACACGTATTTTATTGAATGATATCTGACACTTGATTCTAGGTAATTTGGGTGCGCTGAATACGAATTTCAACTCGGTTTGGCTCTATCAGGTCCTGATTCTTGTCGACAGCCTATGTGCCATTTTCCAGATTTTTCAAATTAGGACTAAAAAATTAAGTCATGTGTTAAATTTTTTTTTCAAGTTTCAGGAATACAAGCAGTTCAAACTACAGTAAAATTACATTATAACGATAGAAATGACTTAAAATAAAAAAACAAACAGATATGAAGCTTTCACTGTGGCAAAAATTTTCTTTTGTAAGACTTTCTAGCGTATTTGCTTGTTGATGGCAGGTCTCTTTTCAAGCACCAGCAGTAATCAGCCATCATGTGGGAATCCCAGCGGCCTTGGTACCGTTCCTCCATAATTTTGATATCTTGGTGGAATCTCTCCCCTTGTTCGTCACTTACATCACCTAAATTACTTGGAAATTGGTCAAGATGGCTATTCAAAAAATGCATTTTTATGCTCATATTGCAACCTAACACTTTGTAGTCCCTTAAAAGTTTTTTTACGATTTCTTCGTAGTTATCTGCCCTATAATTGCCTAAAAAGTTTTCTATCAAGTCCACGAATGAGAACCAGCCATTTTTTTCGCGTTCATTCATGACATTAGGAAAATTGCTGTCTTTAATCATTGTTCTTATTTGTGGACCGTCGAAAATTCCCGCCTTGATTTTTTCATAACTTAAACTTGGAAATTTTGAAGTTATGTATTTGAAACACTCGCCGTTCGTATCTAAAGCTTTTACATATTGTTTAATGAGGCCTAGTTTTATATGCAGAGGAGGAAATATGATTTTATCTCTGCTCACTAAAGGTGGATTAATTACGTTTTTTTCTCCGACAGTAAGTGATGTTCGTGCTGGCCAGATTTGTTTGAAATAATGTTCTTCCTTGGCTCTGCTGTCCCATAAGCAAAGGAAGCAGGGATATTTAGTATACCCTCCTTGTTGTCCTAGCAGAAAATTAACCATTTTTAAGTCAACACATATGATCCACTCGTGCTCCCTATATTTGATAAGATTTAAAACCTTTTTTATATGTTCATACTTTTCTTTTAATTTTGTTGAGTGCCCAATCGGTATCGAGCCGTATAGATTGCCATTATGCAACAACACACACTTAAGACTTCTTTTCGAACTGTCTAAAAACAAGCGCCAATCATTTGCATCGTAAGACTCAACCCCCATCTTCTTTAACAAACCAACTATGTCGCAGCAATATACTAAACTATCCTCTGTTCTAAAATATTTAACAAGTTCTTCTTCTCTTTTTCTGTAAAATGAAATGTATGTGTTTGAAGTAAGCAAGTTTTTCTCTTTAAGTCTTGAAGCTAAAATTTCCGCAGCCTTTTTTGGCAAATTTAGATCCCTTACAAGATCATTCAACTCGGCCTGGTTAAACTTTTGCGGATCGTTTTGACTTTCAAATACGCTGGGGTCAAAATCGGTGTCTGACTCCTCAAAGTGCATAACAATATTTTCAGGAACATCTTCAACTAATTCTTGAGTTGGCAGACCCTTAAATTTTGGAATGGGGATCTCATTTGAATGTAGCACAGGTCGTATCGCGGTGTCGAAATTTGGGTACTCGATACAATGTTTATTTTTCTTAGTGAAGCCCGAAGTCTTGACAAAGCAAAGGTAGCAATCGGTCTCGTGGTTAGTAGGCTCTCGCCACACCTGATATGGAAAAAAAAATTGTAAAGCGTTAACAAAAGCGACGAGAGACTTGTTTTTATGAATTTTATCAAAAGTTATCACCCAAACATTTAACATTTCTATGTGTTTCAACCTTATGCAATATTTGAGATTCTTATAAACATTTTCTGTAAATTTTTGTTTATGTACCTAAGTTACAATTACATTTAGGTAAGTTACAGTATACTAGTGATTAAATTACGTAGTTTTATGAAATCATAAACTTACCATCGGAACTCCAAAAGGTATTTTTGAATCCGAACCCTTCGTCCAATGTCGCAGTCTTTCAATGCATATAGTGCAGGCTTTATGTGGAGCCCACGATTTATCTTGGTCCCCCAGTTTTATGCCAAAATAAGCTAAGTAAGCTCTTTTACGAAGTCAGTTATATTTGCTCGTTGATGTGGAAGTGTAAAATTTCCACATATATAACAGAAGGAATCAGGGTTGTTTTTGCATTTGAACTTTCTAGTGCTTGATGACATATTGCTTGATTGTTCTGCCAATTTGTAAAGGTATTTAAAGCCCTTAATTCATATAAATTTAAGAAAATCTGAAATATAAACACAAAAATTAGTTTAAATAGGTACTTATTATGAAATAGGTACTTACAATCTATGAAATTAAACTAGAAACACGGATGAGTAGGTACAATATAAATTACGTCTAATTAAATCAACTATATTAAATCACGATGACAAAATTACTCACTAAATCATATGCCAATTCAAAATTATGTTAATGCCCAAACTTAATTAACTAACTCAACTGAATGACTGACTGACTGACTGATTGAATTGACTGATTAACTCTGGAAACGAGTCGCTTTTATATATTTTAGTTGTCCCTCTAGAATACTCTACAGAGAACAGGAACGCTCGAGAAAATTTTAGAATTCTATGATATTTTTAGCTTAATTTACTAATATTAAAATGGGTTAAAAATTACAAAATTAAAAATATTTTTAGGGTGTTACATATAAAAATATACATAATACAACAATACCATAACAATAGGTACAAATACCTAGATAAAAACCTAGTTGCATAATGTGTAACTGCAAAAAGACTTAGCGAGTATTGAGAAAAAAACCTTTTTATGAATACGACGAAAGAGGAGGGGTGTTGAGCAAAATCAGGACCTGATAGAGCAAAACCGAGTAAAAATTCGTGCTCAGCGCACCCAAATTACCTAGAACTAACTGTCAAATCTAATTCAATAGACAAAAAGTTGAAATTTGTTCCCCAGTGTTATATATATATATATATGAGAGAGAGTGAAAGTCGAATAGATAAATAGATAACTCCTCACTACTCAGTCATAAAAATAAGTAAAATAGTATCATAAAATCAATTATAGGATACTTACGCTCAACGGGTAATTTCGAATTTGCCAAAAATTTTATTTATAAACAAATTCCATTCTTCTGTTTTTATTCTGAGCGAAAAAATATTCTAAGAAATGAAAGCTATATATTGTAAATAATCCAATTATTATATAATTAACTTCAATCTCACGACAAAAAATAAATGATAACGAATCATTGATAAATGCAATTCGGAAATTAAATTTCGAATTAGCAAACGATACAGCAACACAACTACCACGACAAACAAACAAATCGGCACTGCTCTGTCCACAGTGCTTTGGATCCTCTTAAACCCGCGATTCTGATTCGCTCTTCGTACGTCAGCCACCGAGGTTTCAAGCGTTTCGAACAAAATCTGGAACTGTTAAATACGCAGTTCCACGGGAAGGCTGAAGCTACTTTCGTGATTCATTCGTTCGGCATTGAAATAGTTTAATGAAAAAAAGGATATAATCTGATTTAAAAACTCAAAGTTCATTGAAAAAAAAAATCAGAGAGGCTATTTTAAATATTTAAATATAAAGATCATAAGATCATGGGGGTGCTGCAGTTCCACAGTGCCTACCTGCGAGCCGCTCCTGATTGAAAGAGGAAGTAAGTTGCAGGTTGGTTGCTGCAAAGAGCAGAGTAGCACCTTTGAAAAGTCTTTCTATTCCAAGGTTGGAATTGATGGGTGCAGTTATTACTAGTCGGCTTGCAGTTACAGTGCAAAAGTCTTCGGCCCTCTATGAAATTCCAAGCTATTATTGGACAGACTCCACTATAGTTTGGCACTGGTTAAGAAGCCAGGCAAGGAAATGGAAACCATTTGTTGCCAATAGGGTGGAGGAAATTCAAGCACACACAGATCCCAAGCAATGGAAGCATTGTCCATCCAGGCACCCAAAACCCAGCTGACTTACCAACACGAGGAATTTCAGTGAAAGATCTTGCACAGTCACGTTTTTGGTGGAATGGGCCAGAGTGGCTAAAACTTGGAAGTGAAAACTGGCCTTCTAATCAGCCTATTGTAGGAGAATGCCAGGCTCAAGAAGAATGGGTGAGTGAAATGAGAAAATGTACTGTGAACAGTTGTCAAGTTATGCAGCAGGATCCCATATTGAGGCTTGAGGACATTAGCAGTCTGAAAAGGTTGTTAAAAGTGACAGCATGGGTATATAGATTTACCAACAATATTAAGGGAGAAACAAGAAGGGAAGGAATTCTGAACAGTAAGGAGATTCAGCAAGCCAGGCAATACTGGGTGGTATATGTGCAGAAGGAAAAATTTGGTGAAGAGAGGGAATTGCTCACCAGCCGTCCATTACAGGTTCTACCAACACATTCTGCTCTCAAGGGTTTGGATGTGTTTTTGGATCAGGATTTATTGAGAGTAGGAGGTAGACTACAGTTTTCTGGGCTTCCAGAGGAGAAAAGACATCCAATTTGCTACCTTCTGGGGGGGGGGGGCACTTTGTGGAACTTTTGATCCTGGATACTAATCATAAGTTGTTACATGATGGAGTTAGAGAAGTGATAATAGAGATCAGACAACAGTTTTGGATTCCCAAAATTAGACAAGTAGTAAAAAAGGTCTTGCATAAATGTGTGGTTTGCAAGCGTTGGAGTGCAAAGCCTTATTATGAAAAGGTGGCTCCACTTCCAAGAGAATGGTGTGTCTATACTACCCCATTTGATGTAGTGGGAGTAGACTTCGCGGGTCCAGTCTATGTGTATAAGCAAGGGGAGTCTAACAAAGGTTATATATGTCTTTTCACATGTGCTACCACCAGAGCAATCCATTTGGAGTTGGTAAGCAACTAAAGTAGTGATGTATTTCTTTTGGCCTTTAAAAGGTTTGTGAACAGAAGGGGTTTCCCAAATAAAATCATATCGGATAATGCGAAAACCTTCAAAAGGGCTGCAAAGGAACTCCAAGAAGTTTGGTCCTTGCTAAAAGAGGAAGGATTCCAATCCTACTTTTCACACCAAGGGGTACAGTGGGAGTTTATTGTTGAGAGAGCACCATGGTGGAGAGGATTTTGGGAAAGGCTAGTGAGAAGTGTAAAGTGTCCATTAAAGAAACTTTTAGCTAATGCTCATTTGAGCAAAGAAGAATTCTGCACTGTTTTATGTGAAGTAGAAGCAATGGTGAACAGTAGGCCTATCACTTTTGTTTATAACAGTATGCAGGATGCAGAGCCAATGACACCAAATCATTTTCTTTGTGGTAAACGATTAACATCAAGCCCCAGTGTGCCAGAAGACGTGCAGCCTATCCAGAGCACTCAAGGAGAGTTAACCAGAAGGTTCAGGTACCTTGAAGAGCTACAAGATCAGTTATGGAAGAGGTGGCAGATAGAATACTTGCCAGAACTCAATTATTACCCATCAGGCAATGTAAAGGGCTCCAACTCAAATTGTATCAAGGTGGGAGAAGTGGTAATGATTGGGAATGAAAGACCAAGGCAATGCTGGAAGCTTGGCATAATTGAAGAGTTGTTTGTTAGCAAAGACAATTTAGTTAGGTCTGCACTGGTAAAGACTTCAGCAGGAAAACTAAAGAGACCTATACAAAAACTCTATGCTTTAGAAATCAGCAAAACACGGATAGTCTAGATGAAACATTTGAGTTACAGCCTCATGGAGAAGGCTCGGCTAAACTTGCAGAAGGTAATGACAACAATGCCTCTTGGGGAGTGTTAGAAAATCTAGAAGAAAGAGAACCATTGTTGTCCCAAGGCGATATGATGACTAAGCTGATTGATGCACCGTTGCTTGTATATATTAAGTTAAGGTATATATATATATCCATCTCATAATTGTAAGGTTAGTGAAAAATTCACTTAATTTAGAGCTAGCATTTTTGGGCTCTTGTGGCATCATTGTTTGGGCACTCTTGTGGCATCATTTTTTGGGGCGCTGCGCGTCTTTTCTACTCGTTTGTGAAATGCGATACTTATAGGGTGTGGTCTCATAGATAGCTCTCTTGCAATTCAGTTTGGTTGTTTAGATACAAGATTGTTGCATCGTGCAATAGTGCAGGTTGTGTTGTTGTTGCAAGGTTTAGAAAGAAGACCATAAATAGTGCCCCTTTTGGTTTTTTTATCTTAAATTCATGCAACTGAGGCCTGAGGTAGGCCCACATCGAGTCAGCAACCCTGAGGTAGGACCTAATAGGACCTCCAAGTCCGTAAGTTTTTAATCTAGCTTAACTTGGCCGTTCACGGTTCAGCTGGGATTTTGAACCCAATAAAAAAAAATAATAACATAGTGAGTGGGCGACATGAATGTCACCCAGTGAAGAAAATTTGTCGCCTAGTAAATGAAATTTTACGGTACTGGGCGACAAGGAATTTTCAAAATTTGTAAAAATAAAATTGTCTTGGGAGTTGTCTTGGGAGCATTGTCTTGGAAGCCATATAAATACATATGATACATGCACATATGCCACAATTAGAACTATTTATCCTAAATGTAAATATGAAATTTACATTGAATATTATATATAGATAATGCTAGTGTTATTTCAAACCACACGGGGATGGTGGCCTGATTAGGGAACATCCAGATCCATAGTATCCTTAATCCAGGGATGTGTGGGACCGGTTCGGTCCGGTTCGCCCGAACCGGTTGTTAAATTTTGAATGGATCACCGAACCGTTTGTTTGTTTTTGACAAATATTTAAGTCAGTAGAAATTTACTTATATCTAAATTTTTTTCATTTTTTCGGGATTTTATAGGAAAATATAGTAGTATCACAAGCAGTGGTCGTTTTAATATTTATTTATTTTTTGATGAAAAATTAGTTTATTTTTAGATAATTATGTCATTAGTAAGTACGGTACAAAGAATATGGTAAATTATTTCTGCCAAAATGTTACAAAATGCTGTTTGGAAAAGCTAAAATGCGTTGGCTTCCGGGGCTCCGACCCGGACCCCACTGGGGGGGCTACCGCTCACCCCAGACCACCTAGCTTAATGACTCGCACCATTGACGCTCGCCGATTTACACCCCTATCTGTATCAGAACCGGTTGTTAAGAAATTGGTAGCACACCCCTGCTTTAATCTCCCCCCCCCCCCCCACTTCCCGATCTGTCTTTGTCGCCCAGTGGGAAAAGCTTAAAAAATGCTCTGACAGTGTTTGTTTGTGAGAGCTAGTATTCCCTGTGGGCCCAAGTGTTTAAGGTGTATGTTAGATATGTTGTCTGGTCCAGCAACCTTCGAATTCTTAATGTTTTTGATGATCTTGGTAGACAAAAGTTGATTGAAGTGGTAAAAATCGACGACGGAGGAGTGAATAAATAAATTCTATGAAGTGTTTCAAAAACATTTTTCAAAGTATGGACATCCACTGATGTACGACGGTTTTTGCGATGGGAGACTAAAATGTCTCGGTCTCGGTGGGACCTCCAAATGTCGCGCATGTGCGCGGGCCACTACCCGCTTGCGACTTTTAGGATGAATGCACTTTGGACAATCCAACGAAGGTGGTCCTTGTTGGTTAAGCTCGGCCTTAGCCGTAGAGCATCCGAGTAACAATAAACAGTTTCTACCAATTTTTTTTCCGAAGGGGTGAATGGAAACACCTCAGTTCTCAATAGGAGTTTTCGTTCACTCATATAATTTTTATTACACAAAATATATACAGAACGAGGCACTGATAGTCAGAAATTTACAGGGGGAGAGGTTTTACCTCTTGCAACAACAGCTCAAGCAGGAATTTAAAGTGAGGACGCTCGACCTCCTCAGGTAAAAACTATGGCAGGAATATTTAACAGGTCAACTAGTGACGAAGGTAGGAATTTAAAGGGAAGGAGGTTCGACCTCCTTGGTCTAAGTCTCAGGTAGGAATCTACAGGGGTAGAGGTTCGACCCCTTTTGACAATGGTTAAGCGGGAATTATATGTTCTTAATGAAATGAAGATACAGGCAGTAATTTAAAGTGAGGAGGCTCGGCCTCCTCGGGTAAAGGCTAAGGCAGGAATTTAAAGCGAGAGGTTCGACCTCTTCGCCAATGGCTCAGGCAGGAATGATTTAATTTACAATACAAGAAATAAATAAGTCTAAATTTTGGGGAATTCAGTTGAAGGTTAAGTTCCCACTTTAACTGGAGAGCTAAAGAATTCTGACGTTAATCATAATTTAAGCATACAACGAAATTTAGAAAGATAAAAAATTTAACAAAAAGTATTAATTTTTGTAAAGTATACAGTTTTGGATGGCGACATAATGTCGGGGTGCCGACATACACCGAGTACATTAAGTACATTAATTACATCATATTGAATTATTACAGTTAATTACTATTTTAGCAAATTGTTAATTGACATATCTAATACTGAAGTAATCTAAATAGGTGATACAATTTATATAATGAAGGAGAGTTAACCGTTGTTCGATAATTTAAAGGGGATTAACAACAATGTTATACATTTTTAGTTAACAATGATTACACAAAATTATGTCAAATATTGTAAGAAAATGGTTGGTTATCATAGTTTGAGAGCCAAAATAGCCAGCGATGAGGAAAGCGGAGGAAAAATACAGTGTACTTTTCATTGGAAGTACAAGGACATTTATAATAAATGTAACACATAAGTAATATAGAATTTGAATGACAGTTAGGTAGAAATAGTAAGTACAAGTAATGAGAACGTGCATAACTATGTGACGTAAGCAGATAACGAACCAGTGGCCTGGCATGGAAACAATACAGTATATTATAATAATATAACATAACATCTTAATGTTATAAATTTGTAATAGAAGCAAGAGAGAAGATTTCGAATTCAGATGTCCGCTTTTGGCGACGTCATCGGAATTCGAACACTCAGTCAGCGTTAACGAGTATCTTGTGAGAGGTTACATAATTAAAAGAAAAAGTAAAAAGAATACATGTGGACGTATTTACATGTACGTAACTATGTACGTAATCATGATCATCAGGGGACATGTACGAATGCATAAAGTATTGTACACATATCAGTAGTCCACAATAGGTTGTGTGCGTAATATAGACACGAGTAAACATGGATTGATAGGTTGATAGGACGTAAGTAGACAATAGGTAGATGAATGAATAATTAATAAAATTAATAAAGATAGCGGTCAAGAAAGGACATGCACGTATGAATGAACAACATATAAATAATGACGTATAGAGTGTAAAGTTTTTATTATTATGTTAAAGAATTTACCATACATTGAATACTCGAGATATCCACATACTAAAGACATGATTCAGTATTCAAGGTATGGAAAATGTGAAGGGAATTAAGTTACTTTATGACGACATAGTTTATCAAATTATGCAATACGTTAATTCATAATTTAATACGCCATAGTTATTTAATTCGTACGTACAGTATAAGTCATAATTGGGAGAAATTAGAGGAAACGAATTAGAGAGACATAGTAATGAAGGGTTTACAGCCATGGTACAAGAGAGTGAAACTATTAATTAAATATATATACTTATACAAGAATACAGTAAATATTAAGGAATTGGGTACATTTGAGGAAGAATTAAGTAAGTGAATAAAGAAGTACAAACAAGGGTTCAAATCATGTCACATTCAATGTGCATGCATACAAAGCTGGGCAATAAATACATTGAATGTATTTAAATACTAAATACTAAATATATGGGAGAAATGTATTTAAATACTAAATACTAAATACATTTTACGAATGTATTTAGATACTAAATACAAAATACCGTACATCAATTGTATTTAAATACATTTGTAAATACATTTTAATATATACAAATTTTAACATATGCATTCACTAATTCACTAAGCCATGACACGCACACGATAAAGAAATCAACCGCTTTCGACTAAGAGTGGCACACAACTGATTGAACTGACACGTTGAAACATGAACAATGCTGTACGACACTGTCGACGCGTCGTACTGTGCTAGTACAGAACATGTATTAAACCAGTAAAAGTATTTACATTTTTATATTTTGAGTATTTAAATACATTGTATTTAAATACTCATTAAAGTATTTAAATACTATATTTAAATACATGAAAAACAATGTATTTATAAATACAGTTCTAAATACACAAATGTATTTAAATACGTATTTAAATACAAATGTATTTAAATACTGCCCAGCTCTGCATGCATAATCTAATAAAATTTAGGGATGAGGGTTAGATGCAAGACAACAATAATTAATTAAATCTAATAAAATTTAGGGATGAGGGTTAGATGCAAGACAACAATAATTAATTATAATAAAGTCTATAACAAATGGAAAATGGAGATATGGGTAATGTTCTGATGGAAATGTTAAACGATCTAAACCATGGGTCGGGGAACCGGGGTAAATTACCCCAAATGGGGTAAAAATGAAAATCTCGGGGGTAATGAAGGCTCAATAAATATATAAATAAAATTGCACAAAAATTTATTATTTAATAAGCGAGGCTAATTATCAAAGTTATATTTTTTTCGAACAAATAATTTCAAGTCTAGGGGGTAATATCGTTGTACACAAATATATTTTGGGGTAATACCCAAAAAAGTTCGCCGACCACTGATCTAAACCGTCGATTGTCTTGTTTGTACTTTAAGGGAATGAAATTAAGGGACATTCGCTTCTCACAGCGAACTTCTAATGGCACAAAAATGGATGGGGCACAACCATAGAAATGGTAGGTCGCATGGTTGTGATATATATATATATATATATATATATATATAATATATATATATATATATGTGTGTGTGTATATATATTTAGGTACCCCTCGACACAAGAGTTTCTTGAAAAGTTTGTGATGGTTAACTCTATCAAATGCGTTTGATGCATCCAAAAGTTCAACGGTTCGCTGAACAGCAACCCCGACGAATGGCGCTCGTCGATCCAGTCTTTGAGAGTTGGGAGATTAACTGATATCTCAGTCAATTATATTAATGAACAAATCTAGAATGATAAAGTATGATTTTCAAAAGAAATTTAGGTTTCGATATTGTGAAATTTTCGTAAACGGTGTTTCTTTAAGACTGATCACGAATTTTGTCTTTCCTTGTATAATTTTCTTGCAAATCAGTACATAACTTAGATGCTGTAAAAGCTAATAAACTTGAACACCCCGCAAATTGCTTAAAAACGTGTTTCTGAGAGCCTTAATTTTCAAAATTTTCAGGGGGAGCATGCCCCCGGACCCCCCTAGAAGCTTTCGGCGCTCGTACCGAACACCCTCTCCAGCAAATCCTGGATCCGCCCCAGTAGGCCACAACTTTTGTTATCATCTAACTTATGAATAGCCTACCAGATTTCTGAGTCATTAATATTAGTAGCTCCTCAGAGTGTTCTGCAGTTAAACATATATTTAGTCTATTTCTCCCCCCCCCCCCCCCCCCCGAGACAATTAAATAGCGTTTCATAATGATTTTCCCACAGTTTTGCAATGTTTTTTGCACCATGTACACCCTCAGAGGTAGACACAACAAGATTCGACTGGACGGAAGTGGACGTGCCTTAGTGATTTTGGATAGCCTTTATCTTGAAACGCTTCTGCCTCAAGGTTGCACTGCTCCCACGAAGTCCGCTCAGCGTCTCCTGAGGCGGGGGCCATGACGTAGTCGCCACCCTTCTTTTCTCTTGCTCCTGCCATACGATTTGGTCCACTATCGAATTTGTGAGGGCTGGTCTGGCAGAGGAATACCCTGGCACTGTGGGTTGGTCGGGTATGTTGATTAAAAACATGTCCAAATGTTTTTTAAAAGTATCTACTGGGATACTATTAGAGATACTATTATAGAGATACTATTATATTGAAGGGTTTGAATCCTTCCCAGGCTGTTTGGTGGGAGGTGATGTTTTTGACACATTCTGTTAGTTCTTGTCGAGGTGGGCACAATTGGTTTGGTATTGGGGGCAACTAAAAGCCCTTAGCTGACGTTTCCCGTTTAACTTTTGAGTTTAAATTGTTTTGTTGTTCGCTCTTTGGCGATATTCTATTTTGGCATCTCGAATTATATAACAATTACAAAATAAACAAATAGCGTCCCAAATACAAGCAATTGGCGAATGCGTATATTTAATTGCTTCCTGACATGTACGATATAGGGTGGCCATTTCCAAATATATATATATATATAACTGAAAGAAATGAATATTCATTTTTACTCCTATTGAAATAGAATGCTAACCAAATTAACTTACTCACCATGGACTGCCAGGTGTGGATGTCTATTTTTTGTATTTCTGCCCTTTGCTTGCCATCTCCAAGAGTTTTCTGTTGGCCAGGAATTTTTTGTACATGGCTGTGTACTCTTCTGAGAAGTTGTTACAAATTTGGAGCTCTGCTTTGACTGTGTCCACTTCCAGACGGTTTCTCTCGTTTCTCCATGCTAAAGTCATCATTGAAAAAACTCGTTCTGTGTGAGCATTGCTGTATGGAATGGAGAAGATATAAGCGCTCACCTTCTTCATGTTTGTGAAAGGGACCTCAGATTTACTGAACAGCTTGAGATAACGTTCCTCACTGTGGCTATCTACCATCTCAGGAGTATTGATGATTGCCTCCACAATCCCATACTCTTCATATAATTCTTCCATATCAATATTTTGAAGGTTACAGGCCTTGACTGCATCAAAGAACTCTCCAAAAGGTATGGCACTTGTTAGGCTCAATTTTGACACTTTATTATGAAAGCTGTTTTCAAAGAAGTCATACCTGTCACTTAAGTACTTTCTGGTCCTTTCATAGAAAACAATGAATTCTGCTTCACATTTCTTAGATACGTCTGGAGTAAGCTGGCTAAGCTTGGTGTTCACTGCAAAGCCAAAAAAACGGTCCTTTACTCTTTTCTCGTTTGCCTTTCAGTTCAGCCATTAGCTTATATACTGAAATTAGGCTGAATGATTTGGCTTCTAGTGCTTCAATAGTGTCTGAGAACAATTTAAGAGTGTGACTAAGGAAGAGGAAATATATCTCTGACAATTCACAGGCATTTCCTTCATCTCCGAAGCACTTCCACAGAACCTTGGGGCATTCCTCCTCACCTAAGCTCTGGAAGTAACTTGTTAGGACTTTCCAGCACTTCAGTATTCTGTCAATAGATGGCAAAAGAGACAGCCATCTAGTGACAACATGCCGCAACAGATTGCAATTATCAACCTCCACGAATTCACAGAATTCCTTCAACTGTGCTGTTCTGCTAGCTGAGATGCTGAAATGGCTCTACACCTTGAGCACAATAGTTTCGACATCAATTTCCAGTTTTCCTGTAGCAAATCTTGTTGCATTGTACGAAATATGAGCCAAACAGTTTGCAGCAATAATGTTCTTTTGAGCCAGTTTCAGTTTTTGATAAACACTTGTGTTTTCCATAGTTTACACTTGCATTGTCAGCGCTGTATGCAGACACTTTATTCAGATCCAGACCTGACATCTCTAGTTTAGACAGTAGCTGATTTGTTGTGTCCTCTGATGATTCATTGTTATCGCTGTAAAAGTCAAATAACACTTGTTGACCTCCCTCCTCAAAATTAAAGTATTTCAAAAGTATCGGGAAACACCTTGTTGCACCTTTATTTGAAGCATCAGTTGCTATTGAAAAGTGCAAGCCATGTTCTTTGATGTACTCCACATGCTTTTGTACAGAATACAGTGCTAGAATATTTTCACACAGAGCTTTTGCTTTAGTTTTCCCACATGTTACATGAGGTGACGTGTGTGTATATATATATGTATACAGTCTAAGGTCACTAAAGGGGAATATCACTAAAAGAAAGCTAAATGGCAACACGGAGGGATAAACGAAGCAACGCGTCGGGTTCGTTGGTTCCTGGCTGGCCGAGAGCATGGTGGTTTACCTTAAATTTACCTTAAAGCGCTTCTGCCTCAAGGGTGCGCTGCTCCCACGAAGTCCGCTCAGCGCCTCCTGAGGCGGGGCGACGACGGGGTCGCCACCCTTCTTTTCTCTTGCTCCTGCCATACGATTTGGTCCCCTATTGAATTTGTGGGGGCTGGTCTGGCAGAGGAATACCCTGGCACTGTGGGTTGGTCGGGTATGTTGGCTGAAAACATGTCCAAGTGTTTTTTAAAAGTATCTACTGGGACTGCACTTATAGATCTAAGGTACTGAGGCAAGGAGTTAAACAGGCGAGAACCCTGCCTAGAGATACTATTATATTGAAGGGTTTGAATCCTTCTCAGACTGTTTGGTGAGAGGTGATATTTTTGACACATTCTGTCAGTTCTTGTTGAGGTGGGCACAATTGGTTTGGTATTGGGGGCAACTAAAAGCCCCTCTAGAATTTTCCAGGTGTAGATTTGGATGTACGTATCTCTCAAACCTCCTCTCTATGGAATAAAGGTCAAGGTCTCTGAGCCTATCCCAGTAGTTTAATTTGTTTTTACTCACCTGTTGCCCATCAGGTTGTTTAATATACTGTATGTGGTAAAAGTTCTTTGTAGGCCCTCAATTTTTTTAAATTCATTCTGTTTGTGGGGAAACCATAATTGAGAACAGTAGTCAATGCGTGGAAGAACAAGTGATTTCTACAGGTTAAACATGGTCATACTGTCCCTAGTTCTGAATGTCCTCAGTATATATCCTATTAGTTGTTTGCATGATGAGGTTACTTTGTCAATGTGCCTGTTGAATGTTGCATCTTCAGGTAATATAATCCCTAGATCCCTTACATGATCAGTTTGTACAATATCTTTTCCTGTGGGTCCAGTGTAGTTGAATTGTTCTTTCAGGTATTTATTTGATCCATATTTAATTAGTTCAAATTTGTCTTCATTGAAGGCCATATTGTTTGCATCTGCCCATGCATATATAGTTTGTAATATTTTTGTAGCTCTACACAGTCTTCTTTTTCTGTAATTGGTCTTAGTATTCTGGTATCATCTGCGAATGACAGGAGAGAGCTTCCTAGGTTACAGTTTATATTGTTTAGCATTCTAATGAATAGAATTGGTCCCAGTACTGTACCTTGCGGCACTCCACTAATCACTTCTTTTTCTATAGATCTTGCTCCATTTACAATTGTTATTTTTTCTGTCAAAGAGAAAGGAATGGATCCATTTTCCTATTTTTCCACAAATACCAAGTTCTTTTAGTTTATGGAATAATATACCATGGTCAACCTTGTCAAAAGCTTTTGCAAAGTGTAGATAGATGACATCAACACTGTGGTTTTCTTCCAAATATTGTAGGATTGTATTGCAATGGTCTATAAGTTCAGTAAGGCAGGATCTCTTGTGTCTGAAGCCATGTTGAAAGTCTTCTAAGAGATGTTAATTTTCTATAAAACTGACAATGTGCCCTTTCAGGACTTTCTCAAATATTTTGATAATATGGGAAGTCAAGGATATGGGTCTATAGTTCTTGGCTTCCTTCCTTTCTTTTGCTTCCTTTGTAGATTGGGGTAATATTTGCTTGTTTCATGATTGGTGGTATTCTACTGGTGTCTAGTGAAGATCTCCACAGGATTTTCAAAGACAGAGATAAAGTATGTTTGCATTCCTTAAGAATCTTGGCTCCAATTCCATCTGGACAAGGGGCTGAACTCCCTGGTAGCTCTGTTATTGCCTGTTGTATATCTCTAGTGGTTATTTGTATATCTTCCAATAATGGTCTGTCTTGGTCATTTTCTTCTCTATCAAAAAATGCTGTAGTTTTTATTTTCTTTGCTACTACAGGAGTACTCCAGCTTAAAGCATATTGAGATTGTAGAATGTTTGCCATTTCCTGTGTATTAGATGTGAGTTAGTCCATCTTTAGCAAGCAATGGGCCAATGCTCGTTTTGATAACTGCTTTGCGTTTAGCATAGCTAAAGAAGGATTTGCTATTTCCTTTATAGTGCCAATAGCTTTGTGTTCATTATCAATATTCTCTTATGGTTGACTCCTTTATTTTAAGTTCTAACATCAGTATCTGATTCCGGATGTTACTATGTCTTGTATCACTTAATTGCTTTGTCAGTTGTTTAGATAGCTTTGTTCTCTTTCTCATAAGTGTCCTTCTGTATCTGTGTTCTTTTGTCAGGTGCTTCTTTGCACTATCGTTTTTCTTTGGTGTATGCTTGTATAATGCTGATGATAGCAGGTATTGTATTCTACTCCAGCATTCTTCTGGTTCTAGGTTTTCTAATTCATCTTCCCACTTTATTTCTCTCAGACAGTTATTTATTGATGTCCAGTCTGATGAATTGTGCAGGTTTAGGTCAGAGTATGGCAAGTCCGTTTGGCATGGGTCTTGCTTACATTTGTGGAGAGACAAGTTTGTGAATATGTGCATGACATTGTGGTCGGAGTGTATAGTTGGTGTTATAACAATGAGGTCAATTGTAGCTGCATTATTTGTCAGCGCTAAATCTAGGATATTATTTTTTTTCTAGTTGGGCAGTGAACATGTACTAGGAGCAGTTTTTCCATAAACTCATTCAGGTGTTTTGATTTGGACTTTTTGTCCCTAATTTTGTCCCTGATTTCATGAATATCTGACTAAATCGTTGGTGCTAAGTTAAATCTGGTGATGTTTCTAAGGTGACAAATGGGGTAGAAAGTTAGTAGAACTAATAATAGTGTAGGGGTAATGTCTATAGCTTTTAAATAAGTAAGGTTAGAGAGTTAGGTAGTAAGGTAGGTTGATTTTCCGCATTTTTTTAGATATCGACTTTAGACTAGTCGAGATAGTCAGGGCTTAATATGATAATAACTGACAAAAAAATTTCAGATCCCTAGCTTTAACCGTTTTTTGAGGAAACCGTTTCAAAAATCGTCAAAAAACCGTACCGAAAAATATCGCATTTTCGCAATTTTCGGCCGAAAAAATCATGCTATTTTCATAAAAAAATCCTGAAAAAAGTTACAATTTTATTGAAAAAAAGTAAAAAAAAACATGTACAGAGTCAAATAGACATTTAGATCCCAAGATCATCATAATTTTCACTGTAAGAGCCCTTAGAAGCAAAGGAAGGCCTCATCTGGCGGCTTAAGGCTTTGGCCAGAATGTGTTTGTGCCTTGATTCGAGTCCATAAACAGTATGGGAAGCTTCAGATGTCAGCTTCACGGCCCTTTCAACACTCTGAGAATGTGAAGGCAGATCAGGCAGCTTCAGCTTGGTGCCATTCAGCAATGCTTCTTGAAGCTCCTGGTCAGAAAAGTCTTCTGTGAGAGCAGGTTCACAGATGCCACTTTGAGAAAGGTTGATTAGTTCTGACCAGTGGATAGCTTCAATGTTGATGGCTGTGATCTTCTTCAGCCTCTTTTTGGCTGGCTTCCCACTTCTGAAAGAATAATAATTAATTTATTTTTTATTCCAGTTTAAGATTTAATCCCTATTAGTCTCAGAATTGCTGATTTAATTTAACTTAAATTAAAAAAAAAAAAACCCGAGTTCTATAAATCCCCATAATCGAATTTTTTTTCCGAAAGAAGGTAAGATTATTTCCATTATCAGAGGGGAAGGGGGGAATTGGGATAAGAAAATGTGAAAAAAAATTCGATTATGAGGATTTATAGAACTCGGGCCTTTTTTTTATTAAATAAATCCCCATAATCAAATTTTTTTTTTTCACATTTTTTTAAAATTAATAAATGCTTACCTGATGGACAGAATTTTCTTGAGAGCAGCTTCTCTCACTTCCAAGTCATCAGACTTCATCATGGAGTACAGCACATTCTCGGGCAGCAAGGCAAAAGCATTGTACTTCAGGTTCTTGAAAGCAACACCCTGGATTTCTTCAGACTGCTGCTTGATCCTCTGGATCATGTTGAAGATGTACAGCTGCTGATTGTGGAACTTGCTGTCCCTTTTCATCTCAAACCAACTGACTGCATACACTTCCACAATGAACTTGATGGCCTGGTAAAGCTTATCCTGTAGTTCTGGAGGGTAAGCACCTCTGGTCCACAGACACATCAATCTAATTGCCAAAGTCAACCATCTTGCATGGTTTAATGGTCCAATTTTCCAGACAGCAAATCTTGGGTTGACTTTGCCCCTGGAAATTCCAAGCACATATTCCAAAAGAAGCCTCTCGTCGCTACTGAGATCATTCAGTGTCTCCTCAGCAAATTCCACGTCATTCAGGGGGCCACTGAGTTTGGTGAATTCCACTTGTGGCAGATCTTGGTAGTCAATTTCACAGAGTTTTCCCAGCGGACCAGTGAAAGCAGTGGGACTTTTGGTACTGCCATCAAGATGCTTGAAAACAGCTCTGAAAGGAAGCTCATTCTGATGGAGTGAACAAACAATGGTGTGCAATTTCCGCTCAATTTTATTTTCCAGAGCTGTTACAAGGCCTCCCTCCCAGCCAGTGTTTGTATTTGTGTTGTCAAGGAGGACAGCTTTCAGGGTATGAACACTGTTAAACTCCTCCAAGACACTAGCAACTTCTTCACCAAGAACAACTCCAGTCGCACCTTTAATTGGGATGACTCTGTGAGTAAGATATGTTCCACTTTCAGTTACAATTACAAGCATTGAATTTCCTTCCATTTAAAAGGCACCTAATCCCACTAAGTTAGGCCAGTTAAAAGTTAAAAAAATAATAGCATTACCTTCTTACTGGGAGGACGAGTGCAGATTATGTGCTGTGTTTGACAATTTTCTTTCTTGCACTTCACAGCATTGTCATCACAGGGACGAACAGGTAGCTTACAGGTGCAAGCAGAAATGTCAAAAAGTTTATCCAGCTTTTCCTCCAGATTCTGCTCCTGGACTGTAGAAAGAGATTTCCTGTTTATCTCTTTTGCTTTCTTGAAGCACACTTTATCCACCAATTTCACTACATAATATTCCTCATACAGGGGCAGCCGCGGGTTCACTGCCTGCCAGATCTCAATCACATCCTTTGCTATCATTTTAGCAATATCATAGTGTTTCAAGTCCGGGTGGCTGTTTTGGAGGAATAACTGTACTGAGTAACTTGGCGGAGGGTAGGAGGCTCTGTTTTATCCAAACGGGAAGGCTGGCCACTAAATTTTTTGGCACTATCACTTCGAGTTAACACTGCAGACTTCCGATTTTTACCCATTTTTATGAAATATCTGAAAATAAACACAATTAAATGAACGCATCATAAAATAACTTAATTTAATACACATTTTATAGGTAAATATCATTAAAAAATACAAAATAATACACTAATAAACATCTATAATGCATTTACAATAAATTTCAACATCGTTTTGTTAGAAAAGCCGAATTTTAATTGATTATTTTGATGAAATAAGGTCCGATATTTTGTTTGTTTACATTGCGCGAATGCCGTGCGCGCGATTCTACACGTAAAATTCGGCAATTTTACAACTTAAAAATAATTAACAATCCTCAAAAAATACAATCATTTTCACAAATATGAGTTGGTGCAACGTTTTTTATACATTAATACCTTTCTATCTAGACTAGCACAAGATCACAGTT
The DNA here is from genome assembly GCA_023014485.1 of Bathynomus jamesi. Taxonomy (NCBI): domain Eukaryota; kingdom Metazoa; phylum Arthropoda; class Malacostraca; order Isopoda; family Cirolanidae; genus Bathynomus; species Bathynomus jamesi. The sequence continues at coordinate 22,286 of JAJOZX010014492.1, read as the reverse complement.
CCAAAATCAACCTACCTTATTAGCAATGTTCCCTCTAATTTTTTTAGTCCGTGTGCGCAAGAAATTTTCGTTGTGCATACATTTAGATTCATGGTGAAAAATTGTGCAAATTTTTATGAGCGCTATTATCTTCAAAATTAAATATATATAAATATTAAATACTTAATAAATATTATTTCCATAAGGTGATAGCTTCATCATTACGGTACTATTAAATGGATATTAAAAAACTGTTTACATTATTATATATCCTTAAAAAAGAAAACATTTTATCCATTCTAAAAATATGAATAAAAAAAAAATAGTAAAATAAAATTCAGCAAAATAAAGAAATAAAATAAAAATAACATTAATTGAAAATGATTATTTTAGTTATCATTTCTCAAAACAATTTTTAGCATTTAGCAATTTAAAATTGACTATCAAGATTAATACATGATTTTATCCATTCGCAAAATAGGAATAAAATAAAAAATAATAAAATTCAATAAAATAAAATGTAATCAAAATAACATTAAATGAAAGTGCCTTTCATTTAAGTATGATTATGATTCTCCCTACGATCTTTAGCATTTGCCCATTCCAAATAAACTCTCTATGAAGATTAATACATCCGTCATCAGTCAGGTAACTTTTAATTCGCATGAGCATGTCCAAATGATTTTCTTTCAAGCGGTTTCTTAATTTGTTCTTTATAGAATTCATTAAACTGAAGTCACGCTCACAGTCCACACTAGATGCTAGGAAAGTTTCCCGAATATCCATCAACTTAGCAAGGTCACAAAATTGTTCATTTTGGAGGGCGAATGTCACCATATCATCAAAGTTTTTAACCAGCTTACTTTTTATTTTCTCGCATACAACAAATTTAAAATCATTGTACTGTTCGATTATGGTCGAACTTTCACCAAGAAAATCTGCATATTTTGCACATAAAGCTTTAACATGCTCAATGCCAAAGTCAAAGTCTTTCTGTAAAATAGCTGAACAATCAAAGGCAGACCATTCTTTTACTTCATTTTCAGGAAACCTGTCTTCCAAATGGGCATGATACGCTTGAGCCTGTGCGCATTTTATTTTGCTGTGTGCGCGCGCACACGCGCACACCTTAGAGGGAACATTGCAGTCAGGGTTTGTAGTGATCGGTTCGGGCCTGTACCGATTCACTATAGGTGCAAGTTTCAGGTGATTTAGAAGCAACTAGGCCCAGAACTAAGCCAAACGCTTTAGGGCCTATTATAGTTAAAAAGGTAGGTACTTTCTTAGCATCAGGAATGGAATTTGCCTCGAAAAACAACCTCACCTAGTGGCATAAGCTTCGAAGTCCTCCCCAGAGTCTTCGTAGGGGCTTATATGGCCAATCACCGACATGCTAGAACAAAACCGATTTAGGCCAAATAACGTGAAGTAGCTTAGATTTGGTTTAAATATGATCTAGTTACTCCCTCGTTAGGGCTGAATAGTAAATTGTATTAGAGTTAGGGCTGAGAAGGAATTAGTATTAGAGTTAGGGCGGGGTAGAAATTAGTTTTAGAGTTAGGGCTGAGTAGGAATTAAGGTATTATTATAGTATTACACCCGTCTAACGTCCAGCAATTATTATATGTTCATTAAGTAGATTTTTTAATTCTTCTGTAGCGTTTCCATCGCAAATGCTTCGTTTTCGAGATATACAATTTTTTTGGTGTGTATCTAGTGTGTGTTCGTACTTTCGTTTGGTGTGCGTGCGCGGCTGACCGTTACATGTCTGCCCAATCACTGCGCTCCATCCATTTCGAATTTGAATTACTTTGCTACCGGAATGGCTTCGTGTGACACGTGCTCGTTCGATTATTTATTACCGCTGTATTGTCGCTTTCTACGAAAATTTAGGATAGGTTAGGTTAGGTTACGTTAGGTTAGGTTAGGTTTGGTTAGGTTAGGTTAGGATAGGTTAGGTTAAGTTAGGATAGGAAGGTTAGGTAAATTTTGAAGGTGAAATTTATGTTTTTCCTATGGTTTTTGATATGTTTTGAACGAATCTGACCTTCAAAACCGTCGGAAATGACTCGTTTTCTGTTATTTCCCCCACCCGAGAACTCCCGGTTCCCACTAGGGTCCCCCCAGATTGTCGGCTGGGGGGAGGGGGGTTATCTCAAAAACGAGTCATTTCCGACGGTTTTGAAGGTCAGATTCGTTTAAAACACATCAAAAACCATAGGAAAAACATAAATTTCACCTCCAAAGGGAGACGGGTGTAATACTATAAATTTACCGAAATTAGTTTTAGAGTTAGGGCTAAGTAGGAATTAGTATTAGAGTTATGCCGGCGGGACCTAAGCTATAGTACGGTAGCTTACCCACACAAACCAACAAAATCGGACGACCCACTAGGCTACATCCAATTTTCCAAACAACCACTTTAACCCAATAAGCCAATTTAAATCCAATGGGCCAAATTAAATCCAATGAACCAAATTTAATCCAATGAGCCAAATTGAATCCCATCCTCGTCGCCAAATGTAATAACTTGGGGTTAGGTACCCCGCTAGGTTACTAGGTTTCTAAACAACATATAAATGCACTTACCGGTGCGTTCAATTAGATTTTCCTTAGGGCCTACCATATATTTCCTGCTATTTTACAGAAAGACTTTGACTTTGGCATTGAGCATGTTAAAGCTTTATGTGCGAAATATGCAGATTTTCTTGGTGAAAGTTCGACCATAATCGAACAGTACAATGATTTTAAATTTGTTGTATGCGAGAAAATAAAAAGTAAGCTGGTTAAAAACTTTGATGATATGGTGACATTCGCCCTCCAAAATGAACAATTTTGTGACCTTGCTAAGTTGATGGATATTCGGGAAACTTTCCTAGCATCTAGTGTGGACTGTGAGCGTGACTTCAGTTTAATGAATTCTATAAAGAACAAATTAAGAAACCGCTTGAAAGAAAATCATTTGGACATGCTCATGCGAATTAAAAGTTACCTGACTGATGACGGATGTATTAATCTTCATTGAGAGTTTATTTGGAACGGGCAAATGCTAAAGATCGTAGGGAGAAATCATAATCATACTTAAATGAAAGGCACTTTTATTTAATGTTATTTTGATTATATTTTATTTTATTGAATTTTATTATTTTTTATTTTATTCCTATTTTGCGAATGGATAAAATCATGTATTAATCTTGATAGTCTATTTTAAATTGCTAAATGCTAAAAATTGTTTTGAGAAATGATAACTAAAATAATCATTTTCAATTAATGTTATTTTATTTTATTTCTTTATTTTGCTGAATTTTATTTTACTATTTTTTATTTTATTCATATTTTTAGAATGGATAAAATGTTTTCTTTTTTAAGAATATATAATAATGTAAACAGTTTTTTAATATCCATTTAATAGTACCGTAATGATGAAGCTATCACCTTATGGAAATAATATTTATTAAGTATTTAATATTTATATATATTTAATTTTGAAGATAATAGCGCTCATAAAAATTTGCACAATTTTTCACCATGAATCTAAATGTATGCACAACGAAAATTTCTTGCGCACACAGACTAAAAAAATTAGAGGGAACATTGACCCTGAGTAGTTCTCATCTATGAACGGTTTAAATTTTATTCGAGGCATCAGACGGTGAATGAAAGCATTGCAGAGTTTGTTGCAGGAATAAAAGCCCATAGCCGTACTTGTAAATTTGGGGACAAATTAGACGAAATGCTAAGAGATAGGTTTGTAATGGGTCTCAAAGAGGAGTCTACCCAGAGAGCCCTATTAGCTATAGAGGACCTAACTTTTAGTCAGGCTGTAGAAATAGCTGCAGCTAGAGAAGCAGCTGCTAAAGATGTTAGAGCTTTTGGCAGTCACAGTAGTAAGGCCCAATACGTAAATAGCTTTAAATCTTCTTGGCCTGGCAGACCTAATGAGCCTACTAGACAGACAAATAAAAGATATGCAGCAAATACGACTAAACCTACTAATTCAAACGCTAAACAGGAGGAAAAGCCTTCCAGGCCATGTACTGGGTGTGGGAAACACCATTGGAAGAAGGACTGTCCTTTTAAAGAAGCAGTTTACCGAAACTGTAATAAAATAGGCCACATAGCTAAAGTTTGTTTTTCAAAGAAAACAAAGGGGGGAAAATTCTAATTATAATATTTCTAGTGTAAATCCTAAAAAGGGAAATACTTCGGACATTGGAGTGGAGTACCTATTTTATGAGCAGCAAAGTGGTAATAATAGTCCATATATTGTAGAGGTAGGCCTAAATGGAATTACAGTTCCTCTAGAACTAGATACAGGTGCTGCCCGAACTGTCATGTCCAAAACAGTTTTTGACAAAACTTTCGAAAATGCACCTAAACTACATGCATCTAAAATAATATTAAAAAAATACGTGGACATACAAATACCTATTTGTGGAGAAGCATCCATTACAGTTACCTACTCTACTAGGCCGTGATTGGATTGATGCTTTGAATTTGCCTATTAACAAAATTTTGCCAAAGGGTCTGGCAGATGTGCATACACTCTCATATCCGTCTGACATAGACTCATTGTTAAGGGAGTTTTCTTCTGTTTTTGGGCCTGAAATAGGCAACCTAAAAGGCCATCAGGTCTGTATAGAAGTAGATCCTAATGTAACTCCGAAATTTTGTAAGGCTCGTTCAATTGCGTATGCACTGTGGGAGAAGGTAGATCTAGAAATTGACAGGCTGCTCAAAGATAAAATTATCGAACCAGTCACAAACGCTAAGTGGGCTGCCCCAGTAGTTCCTGTACTAAAACCGGACAAGTCTGTGCAATTATGTGGGGATTACCCTTTAACAGCAAATAGAGCAGTCTTTCTAGATTGCTACCCTATACCCAAGCCTGATGAATTATTTACCTCTCTTGCTGGGGTAAATATTTCACAAAACTAGATATGTCCCAAGCCTATGCTTAACTAAGTTTAGATGAAAAATCTAAAGAACTAACTATCATAAATACGCACCGAGGCCTATATAAGTACAATAGGCTATGCTATGGAATAGCATCGGCTCCGGATATTTTTCAGAGGACAATGGACCAAGTTCTAGGTCACATTCCGGGTGTACTTTGTTTTCTAGATGATGTCCTCATTTTAGGTTCGTCTAAAGAAGAACACCTAATTAGATTAACCATAGTTCTAAAAAGACTCTGGGATGTTGGACTTAAGCTAAAAAAAGAAAAGTGTTCGTGGGTCACTAACGAGGTTTCATATTTAGGGTTCCGCATAGATGCCTCAGGCATTCATCCAACGGTGGATAAACTAGAAGCAATAAAAAATGCACCACCTCCACAAACATCACACAGTTACAAGCTTATTTAGGTCTCCTAAACTTTTATAGGAAATTTTTTCCTAATGCATCGACTTTCCTTGAACCCCTAAATAAGTTATTACGATCTGGGGAACGGTGGAGAGGGGAGAAAACCCAAAAGGAAGCATTTGAGGCTAATAAGGACGTACTACTAAAGTCCACTCTCCTAGTGCATTATGATCCTAAACTTCCTCTCATAGTTTCAGCAGATAGCAGTTCTTATGGAATTGGGGCAGTGTTATCGCACCACATTGATGGTGTAGATAGACCTATCTGTTTTGCTTCTAGAACAGTAACTGAGACTGAAAGACGATATGCACAACTGGAACGTGAAGCCTTAGCCTTAGTATTTGCAGTAAAAAAATTTCATTTCTATCTATGGGGTCATGAATTTAAACTAAGTACTGACCATAAGCCTCTTTTAGGTTTATTTTCACCTAATAAAAATATTCCAGTTATGGCCTCAAGTAGGATTCAACGATGGGCACTGCTTCTACAAGCCTATAAATTTGACTTAGTACATCGGTCAGGCAAACTTCTAGGTACGGCTGATGCGCTAAGTAAGTTGCCTTTAGAAAATCCAAATGAATGTGTACCTATACCTACAGAATGGGTTCACTTGGTGGATTTTTTGGAATCCACTCAAGTATCTGCGGTACAAATACAGCAGTGGGCAAAATCAAACCCTATTCTGTCTAGGGTCATCCATTTCTACTCAGTTGGTTGGCCTACTAAGGTTGAGAGTGAATTACAGCCGTTTTATCAACGTCAGTCTGGACTCTCGATCCAAAATGGCTGTCTCTTATGGGGCCACAGAGTGATAATTCCAAATGAAGGCAGGTCGAATTTAGTGAAGGAACTTCACGCTGAACACATAGGTGCAACAAAAATGAAAGAGCTGGCGAAAGCTTATTTCTGGTGGCCCGGTTTAGATGGAGAACTTGGATCATTGGCTCGTTCCTGTCAAAGCTGCCTAGAGAACAGAGATCTCCCAAAAAAGTCCACTTCATCCTTGGGAATGGCATGCTATACCTTGGCATAGGATCCATGTTGACTATGGAGGTCCTATAAATAATACTTATTTCCTAGTCACTGTGGATGCCTACTGTAAGTGGGTGGAAATTTTTCCAACCACTTCCACGACTTCGGGTGTTACTATTCGCTTACTCCGTTTGTGTTTCGCTCGATGGGGTTTACCCGTAGTCCTGGTTTCCGACAATGGTACTTGTCAGTGAGGAATTTCGTTCTTTTGTCCACCTAAATGGCATTAGACATGTCCGGTCTAGTGTTTTTCACCCGTCTACTAACGGTCTCGCGGAAAACATGGTCCGTACTTTGAAGTCGGCCTTGCGTCATTCTCATGGGGAGGAAATGCAAGTGGTGTTGGATGAATTTCTGTTTAAATATCGACTAACACCTCACACAGTGACGGGGGTGTCTCCTTCTAAACTTATGATTGGCCGGGGAGTTCGTTCAGTTTTTTATTTGTTACGTCCAAACGAAACGTTACAACAACGAGTTTTATGCCATCAGGAAAAACAGAAGTTGTACCACGACACTATAAAAGGGAGAGTTATAGAAGCGCAACCTAATGATCCAGTTATGATTCGCAACTATGGGGCTGGACCAAAATGGGTTCCTGCAACTGTGCAGGAGAGAACGGGCCCTGTTTCCTTCAAGTGCCAACTAGAAGATGGTCGTTCTATTAAACGCCATCAGGACCAGATATGGGAACGTAAATTGCAGAATGACCAGAGTCTTCCAGAAGAGAGAAACGATCCTCTGGAAAATGGTTCAATTCGCCCGCTTATGCAGGTTGCACCTATTCCTACTACATTAACCCCGCTCCGCAGGTCGTCTAGGGTCTCTCACCCCCTGACAGACTAAACTTGTAAGGGAGGAGTGAGGTGACGTGTATATATATATATATATATATATATAGTCTAAAGTCACTAAAGGGGAATATCACTAAAAGAAAGCTAAATGGTAACATGGAGGGATAAACGAAGCAACGCGTCGGGTTCGTTGGTTCCTGGCTGGCCTAGAGCCTGGTGATGAATATCTGAATAAATCGTTGGTGCTAAGTTAAATCTGGTGATGTTTCCCAGGTGACAAATGGGGTAGAAAGTTAATATAACTAATAATAGTGTAGGGGTAATGTCTATAGCTTCTAAATGAGTAAGGTTAGAGAGTTAGGTAGGCTGCTTTGTGGGGCGCAGGAAATCAATGGTAGGTCCTAAGGAAAATCTAATTGAACGCACCGGTAAGTGCCTTTATATGTTGTTTAGAAACCTAGTAACCTAGCCGGGTACCTAACCACAAGTTATTACATTTCTTGAGCTCAATAGTTTCGACATCAATTTCCAGTTTTCCTGTAGCAAATCTTGTTGCATTGTGTAAAATATGAGCCAAACAGTTTGCAGGAATAATGTTCTTTTGAGCCAGTTTCAGTTTTTGATAAACACTGTTGTGTTTCCATAGTTTACACTTGTATTGTCAGCGCTGTATGTAGACACTTTATTCAGATCCAGACCTGACATCTCTAGTTTAGACAGTAGCTGGTAATTATTCGTTTTAGTGCTTTTTCTCCTTTCTGAACAAAAACACATTTTTCTGTGTTTTTTGATGTGATTTGTTCAAATCTGAACTTCGTTTCTTTGGGAAATGAGCCATTTTTTTGAAATTTTAAAATTGAAAATTTCTCAAAAACGGCTCATTTCCCAAAGAAACGAAGTTCAGATTTGAACAAATCACACCAAAAAACACCAGAAAAATGTGTTTTGGCTCAGACTTAACTTAACCTAACCTAACCCGCGTTTTTTCAAAATTTCTTACCTTAAATAGCAGTGTTGGGATGTTTGTACAAATCAGCGGTGACCAACAGGAATAAATAGACGATTTCGCCAGGCCCACCAATTTGAACTTGTGGCCTAGCCAATGCTCACAGACGTCAAAGCAAAAGGAACACTTTTTTTTCTGCTGCGCTCGTCCCAAGTCAATCTTCTGCAATAATATTGGTCAGCAACTTCGGTATTATTATAGTATTACACCCGTCTAACGTCCAGCAATTATTATATGTTCATTAAGTAGATTTTTTAAATTCTAAGACACTTTCCTTCTATAGCGTTTCCGTCGCAAATGCTTCGTTTTCGAGATATAAACATTTTTGGGTGTGTATCTAGTGTGTGTTCGTACGTTCGTTTGTGTGTTCGTACGTTCGTTTGTGTGTTCGTTTGTGTGACCGTTACATGTCTGCCCAATCACTGCGCTCCGTCCATTTCGAATTTGAATTACTTTGCTACCAGAATGGAACACTCATTCCACTCATTCAGAAGTACATTAGGCCTTCCTCTGTGATTTATAGTGATTCCTGGGCTGCCTACAAGACTATAAGTGATTTAGGTTACAAGCATTTTGTTATTAATCATTCTAAAAAATTTGTGGATAACGAGAATATCGAAATTCACACAGAATATTGAAAGATTTTGGCGGGATTTAAAGGAATGGGTTAAGAGGCCAGGTATTCGGTCAAAATATCTATACCAATACCTGGCAAGGTATTTATTCATTTCTTCAGTTAAAAACAAGTGAAATCTACTCCAGGAAGAGCCTCAGCCTGCCCCTGCACGTGAATAAGGTAATTCCTGTTTTTCTTTTAGGTTAGGATAGGTTAGGTTAGGTCAATTTTGAAGGTGAAATTTATGTTTTTCCTATGGTTTTTGATGTGTTTTGAACGAATCTGACCTTCAAAACCGTCAGAAATGACTCGTTTTCGATTGCCGGCTGGGGGAGGGTATCTAAAAAACGAGTCATTTCTGACGGTTTTGAAGGTCAGATTCGTTCAAAAACACATCAAAAACCATAGGAAAAACATAAATTTCACCTTCAAAATTGACCTAACCTAACCTATCCTAACCTAAAAGAAAAACAGGAATTACCTTATTCATGTGCAGGGGCAGGCTGAGGCTCTTCCTGGAGTAGATTTCACTTGTTTTTAACTGAAGAAATGAATAAATACCTTGCCAGGTATTGGTATAGATATTTTGACCGAATACCTGGCCTCTTAACCCATTCCTTTAAATCCCGCCAAAATCTTTCAATATTCTGTGTGAATTTCGATATTCTCGTTATCCACAAATTTTTTAGAATGATTAATAACAAAATGCTTGTAACCTAAATCACTTATAGTCTTGTAGGCAGCCCAGGAATCACTATAAATCACAGAGGAAGGCCTAATGTACTTCTGAATGAGTGGAATGAGTGTTCCATTCTGGTAGCAAAGTAATTCAAATTCGAAATGGACGGAGCGCAGTGATTGGGCAGACATGTAACGGTCACACAAACGAACACACAAACGAACGTACGAACACACAAACGAACGTACGAACACACACTAGATACACACCCAAAAAATGTTTATATCTCGAAAACGAAGCATTTGCGACGGAAACGCTATAGAAGGAAAGTGTCTTAGAATTTAAAAAATCTACTTAATGAACATATAATAATTGCTGGACGTTAGACGGGTGTAATACTATAATAATACCGAAGTTGCTGACCAATATTATTGCAGAAGATTGACTTGGGACGAGCGCAGCAGAAAAAAAAAGTGTTCCTTTTGCTTTGACGTCTGTGAGCATTGGCTAGGCCAACAAGTTCAAATTGGGCCTGGCGAAATCGTCTATTTATTCCTGTTGGTCACCGCTGATTTGTACAAACATCCCAACACTGCTATTTAAGGTAAGAAATTTTGAAAAACGCGGGTTAGGTTAGGTTAAGTTAAGTCTGAGCCAAAACACATTTTTCTGGTGTTTTTTGGTGTGATTTGTTCAAATCTGAACTTCGTTTCTTTGGAAATGAGCCGTTTTTGAGAAATTTTCAATTTTAAAATTTCAAAAAAATGGCTCATTTCCCAAAGAAACGAAGTTCAGATTTGAACAAATCACATCAAAAAACACAGAAAAATGTGTTTTTGTTCAGAAAGGTGAAAAAGCACTAAAACGAATAATTACCAGCTACTGTCTAAACTAGAGATGTCAGGTCTGGATCTGAATAAAGTGTCTACATACAGCGCTGACAATACAAGTGTAAACTATGGAAAACACAACAGTGTTTATCAAAAACTGAAACTGGCTCAAAAGAACATTATTCCTGCAAACTGTTTGGCTCATTTTACACAATGCAACAAGATTTGCTACAGGAAAACTGGAAATTGATGTCGAAACTATTGAGCTCAAGAAATGTAATAACTTGTGGTTAGGTACCCGGCTAGGTTACTAGGTTTCTAAACAACATATAAAGGCACTTACCGGTGCGTTCAATTAGATTTTCCTTAGGACCTACCATTGATTTCCTGCGCCCCACAAAGCAGCCTACCTAACTCTCTAACCTTACTCATTTAGAAGCTATAGACATTACCCCTACACTATTATTAGTTATATTAACTTTCTACCCCATTTGTCACCTGGGAAACATCACCAGATTTAACTTAGCACCAACGATTTATTCAGATATTCATCACCAGGCTCTAGGCCAGCCAGGAACCAACGAACCCGACGCGTTGCTTCGTTTATCCCTCCATGTTACCATTAGCTTTCTTTAGTGATATTCCCCTTTAGTGACTTTAGACATATATATATATATATATATATATATACACGTCACCTCACTCCTCCCTTACAAGTTTAGTCTGTCAGGGGGGTGAGAGACCCTAGACGACCTGCGGAGCGGGGTTAATGTAGTAGGAATAGGTGCAACCTGCATAAGCGGGCGAATTGAACCATTTTCCAGAGGATCGTTTCTCTCTTCTGGAAGACTCTGGTCATTCTGCAATTTACGTTCCCATATCTGGTCCTGATGGCGTTTAATAGAACGACCATCTTCTAGTGGCACTTGAAGGAAACAGGGCCCGTTCTCTCCTGCACAGTTGCAGGAACCCATTTTGGTCCAGCCCCATAGTTGCGAATCATAACTGGATCATTAGGTTGCGCTTCTATAACTCTCCCTTTTATAGTGTCGTGGTACAACTTCTGTTTTTCCTGATGGCATAAAACTCGTTGTTGTAACGTTTCGTTTGGACGTAACAAAAAAAAACTGAACGAACTCCCCGGCCAATCATAAGTTTAGAAGGAGACACCCCCGTCACTGTGTGAGGTGTTAGTCGATATTTAAACAGAAATTCATCCAACACCACTTGCATTTCCTCCCCATGAGAATGACGCAAGGCCGACTTCAAAGTACGGACCATGTTTTCCGCGAGACCGTTAGTAGACGGGTGAAAACACTAGACCGGACATGTCTAATGCCATTTAGGTGGACAAAAGAACGAAATTCCTCACTGACAAGTACCATTGTCGGAAACCAGGACTACGGGTAAACCCCATCGAGCGAAACACAAACGGAGTAAGCGAATAGTAACACCCGAAGTCGTGGAAGTGGTTGGAAAAAATTTCCACCCACTTACAGTAGGCATCCACAGTGACTAGGAAATAAGTATTATTTATAGGACCTCCATAGTCAACATGGATCCTATGCCAAGGTATAGCATGCCATTCCCAAGGATGAAGTGGACTTTTCCTTGGGAGATCTCTGTTCTCTAGGCAGCTTTGACAGGAACGAGCCAATGATCCAAGTTCTCCATCTAAACCGGGCCACCAGAAATAAGCTTTCGCCAGCTCTTTCATTTTTGTTGCACCTATGTGTTCAGCGTGAAGTTCCTTCACTAAATTCGACCTGCCTTCATTTGGAATTATCACTCTGTGGCCCCATAAGAGACAGCCATTTTGGATCGAGAGTCCAGACTGACGTTGATAAAACGGCTGTAATTCACTCTCAACCTTAGTAGGCCAACCAACTGAGTAGAAATGGATGACCCTAGACAGAATAGGGTTTGATTTTGCCCACTGCTGTATTTGTACCGCAGATACTTGAGTGGATTCCAAAAAATCCACCAAGTGAACCCATTCTGTAGGTATAGGTACACATTCATTTGGATTTTCTAAAGGCAACTTACTTAGCGCATCAGCCGTACCTAGAAGTTTGCCTGACCGATGTACTAAGTCAAATTTATAGGCTTGTAGAAGCAGTGCCATCGTTGAATCCTACTTGAGGCCATAACTGGAATATTTTTATTAGGTGAAAATAAACCTAAAAGAGGCTTATGGTCAGTACTTAGTTTAAATTCATGACCCCATAGATAGAAATGAAATTTTTTTACTGCAAATACTAAGGCTAAGGCTTCACGTTCCAGTTGTGCATATCGTCTTTCAGTCTCAGTTACTGTTCTAGAAGCAAAACAGATAGGTCTATCTACACCATCAATGTGGTGCGATAACACTGCCCCAATTCCATAAGAACTGCTATCTGCTGAAACTATGAGAGGAAGTTTAGGATCATAATGCACTAGGAGAGTGGACTTTAGTAGTACGTCCTTATTAGCCTCAAATGCTTCCTTTTGGGTTTTCTCCCCTCTCCACCGTTCCCCAGATCGTAATAACTTATTTAGGGGTTCAAGGAAAGTCGATGCATTAGGAAAAAATTTCCTATAAAAGTTTAGGAGACCTAAATAAGCTTGTAACTGTGTGATGTTTTGTGGAGGTGGTGCATTTTTTATTGCTTCTAGTTTATCCACCGTTGGATGAATGCCTGAGGCATCTATGCGGAACCCTAAATATGAAACCTCGTTAGTGACCCACGAACACTTTTCTTTTTTTAGCTTAAGTCCAACATCCCAGAGTTTTTAGAACTATGGTTAATCTAATTAGGTGTTCTTCTTTAGACGAACCTAAAATGAGGACATCATCTAGAAAACAAAGTACACCCGGAATGTGACCTAGAACTTGGTCCATTGTCCTCTGAAAAATATCCGGAGCCGATGCTATTCCATAGCATAGCCTATTGTACTTATATAGGCCTCGGTGCGTATTTATGATAGTTAGTTCTTTAGATTTTTCATCTAAACTTAGTTAAGCATAGGCTTGGGACATATCTAGTTTTGTGAAATATTTACCCCAGCAAGAGAGGTAAATAATTCATCAGGCTTGGGTATAGGGTAGCAATCTAGAAAGACTGCTCTATTTGCTGTTAAAGGGTAATCCCCACATAATTGCACAGACTTGTCCGGTTTTAGTACAGGAACTACTAGGGCAGCCCACTTAGCGTTTGTGACTGGTTCGATAATTTTATCTTTGAGCAGCCTGTCAATTTCTAGATCTACCTTCTCCCACAGTGCATACGCAATTGAACGAGCCTTACAAAATTTCGGAGTTACATTAGGATCTACTTCTATACAGACCTGATGGCCTTTTAGGTTGCCTATTTCAGGCCCAAAAACAGAAGAAAACTCCCTTAACAATGAGTCTATGTCAGACGGATATGAGAGTGTATGCACATCTGCCAGACCCTTTGGCAAAATTTTGTTAATAGGCAAATTCAAAGCATCAATCCAATCACGGCCTAGTAGAGTAGGTAACTGTAATGGATGCTTCTCCACAAATAGGTATTTGTATGTCCACGTATTTTTTTAATATTATTTAGATGCATGTAGTTTAGGTGCATTTTCGAAAGTTTTGTCAAAAACTGTTTTGGACATGACAGTTCGGGCAGCACCTGTATCTAGTTCTAGAGGAACTGTAATTCCATTTAGGCCTACCTCTACAATATATGGACTATTATTACCACTTTGCTGCTCATAAAATAGGTACTCCACTCCAATGTCCGAAGTATTTCCCTTTTAGGATTTACACTAGAAATATTATAATTAGAATTTTCCCCCTTTGTTTTCTTTGAAAAACAAACTTTAGCTATGTGGCCTATTTTATTACAGTTTCGGTAAACTGCTTCTTTAAAAGGACAGTCCTTCTTCCAATGGTGTTTCCCACACCCAGTACATGGCCTGGAAGGCTTTTCCTCCTGTTTAGCGTTTGAATTAGTAGGTTTAGTCGTATTTGCTGCATATCTTTTATTTGTCTGTCTAGTAGGCTCATTAGGTCTGCCAGGCCAAGAAGATTTAAAGCTATTTACGTATTGGGCCTTACTACTGTGACTGCCAAAAGCTCTAACATCTTTAGCAGCTGCTTCTCTAGCTGCAGCTATTTCTACAGCCTGACTAAAAGTTAGGTCCTCTATAGCTAATAGGGCTCTCTGGGTAGACTCCTCTTTGAGACCCATTACAAACCTATCTCTTAGCATTCGTCTAATTTGTCCCCAAATTTACAAGTACGGCTATGGGCTTTTATTCCTGCAACAAACTCTGCAATGCTTTCATTCACCGTCTGATGCCTCGAATAAAATTTAAACCGTTCATAGATGAGAACTACTCAGGGTCAATGTTCCCTCTAATTTTTTAGTCTGTGTGCGCAAGAAATTTTCGTTGTGCATACATTTAGATTCATGGTGAAAAATTGTGCAAATTTTTATGAGCGCTATTATCTTCAAAATTAAATATATATAAATATTAAATACTTAATAAATATTATTTCCATAAGGTGATAGCTTCATCATTACGGTACTATTAAATGGATATTAAAAAACTGTTACATTATTATATATTCTTAAAAAAAAAACATTTATCCATTCTAAAAATATGAATAAAATAAAAAATAGTAAAATAAAATTCAGCAAAATAAAGAAATAAAATAAAAATAACATTAATTGAAAATGATTATTTTAGTTATCATTTCTCAAAACAATTTTTAGCATTTAGCAATTTAAAATAGACTATCAAGATTAATACATGATTTTATCCATTCGCAAAATAGGAATAAAATAAAAAATAATAAAATTCAATAAAATAAAATATAATCAAAATAACATTAAATAAAAGTGCCTTTCATTTAAGTATGATTATGATTTCTCCCTACGATCTTTAGCATTTGCCCGTTCCAAATAAACTCTCAATGAAGATTAATACATCCGTCATCAGTCAGGTAACTTTTAATTCGCATGAGCATGTCCAAATGATTTTCTTTCAAGCGGTTTCTTAATTTGTTCTTTATAGAATTCATTAAACTGAAGTCACGCTCACAGTCCACACTAGATGCTAGGAAAGTTTCCCGAATATCCATCAACTTAGCAAGGTCACAAAATTGTTCATTTTGGAGGGCGAATGTCACCATATCATCAAAGTTTTTAACCAGCTTACTTTTTATTTTCTCGCATACAACAAATTTAAAATCATTGTACTGTTCGATTATGGTCGAACTTTCACCAAGAAAATCTGCATATTTCGCACATAAGCTTTAACATGCTCAATGCCAAAGTCAAAGTCTTTCTGTAAAATAGCAGGAAATATATGGTAGGCCCTAAGGAAAATCTAATTGAACGCACCGGTAAGTGCATTTATATGTTGTTTAGAAACCTAGTAACCTAGCGGGGTACCTAACCCAAGTTATTACATTTGGCGACGAGGATGGGATTCAATTTGGCTCATTGGATTAAATTTGGTTCATTGGATTTAATTTGGCCCATTGGATTTAAATTGGCTTATTGGGTTAAAGTGGTTGTTTGGAAAATTGGATGTAGCCTAGTGGGTCGTCCGATTTTGTTGGTTTGTGTGGGTAAGCTACCGTACTATAGCTTAGGTCCCGCCGGCATAACTCTAATACTAATTCCTACTTAGCCCTAACTCTAAAACTAATTTCGGTAAATTTATAGTATTACACCCGTCTCCCTTTGGAGGTGAAATTTATGTTTTTCCTATGGTTTTGATGTGTTTTAAACGAATCTGACCTTCAAAACCGTCGGAAATGACTCGTTTTGAGATAACCCCCTCCCCCCAGCCGACAATCTGGGGGGACCCTAGTGGGAACCGGGAGTTCTCGGGTGGGGGAAATAACAGAAACGAGTCATTTCCGACGGTTTTGAAGGTCAGATTCGTTCAAAACATATCAAAAACCATAGGAAAAACATAAATTTCACCTTCAAAATTTACCTAACCTTCCTATCCTAACTTAACCTAACCTATCCTAACCTAACCTAACCAAACCTAACCTAACCTAACGTAACCTAACCTAACCTATCCTAAATTTTCGTAGAAAGCGACAATACAGCGGTAATAAATAATCGAACGAGCACGTGTCACACGAAGCCATTCCGGTAGCAAAGTAATTCAAATTCGAAATGGATGGAGCGCAGTGATTGGGCAGACATGTAACGGTCAGCCGCGCACGCACACCAAACGAAAGTACGAACACACACTAGATACACACCAAAAAAATTGTATATCTCGAAAACGAAGCATTTGCGATGGAAACGCTACAGAAGAATTAAAAAATCTACTTAATGAACATATAATAATTGCTGGACGTTAGACGGGTGTAATACTATAATAATACCTTAATTCCTACTCAGCCCTAACTCTAAAACTAATTTCTACCCCGCCCTAACTCTAATACTAATTCCTTCTCAGCCCTAACTCTAATACAATTTACTATTCAGCCCTAACGAGGGAGTAACTAGATCATATTTAAACCAAATCTAAGCTACTTCACGTTATTTGGCCTAAATCGGTTTTGTTCTAGCATGTCGGTGATTGGCCATATAAGCCCCTACGAAGACTCTGGGGAGGACTTCGAAGCTTATGCCACTAGGGTGAGGTTGTTTTTTCGAGGCAAATTCCATTCCTGATGCTAAGAAAGTACCTACCTTTTAACTATAATAGGCCCTAAAGCGTTTGGCTTAGTTCTGGGCCTAGTTGCTTCTAAATCACCTGAAACTTGCACCTATAGTGAATCGGTACAGGCCCGAACCGATCACTACAAACCCTGACTGCAATGTTCCCTCTAAGGTGTGCGCGTGTGCGCGCGCACACAGCAAAATAAAATGCGCACAGGCTCAAGCGTATCATGCCCATTTGGAAGACAGGTTTCCTGAAAATGAAGTAAAAGAATGGTCTGCCTTTGATTGTTCAGCTATTTTACAGAAAGACTTTGACTTTGGCATTGAGCATGTTAAAGCTTTATGTGCAAAATATGCAGATTTTCTTGGTGAAAGTTCGACCATAATCGAACAGTACAATGATTTTAAATTTGTTGTATGCGAGAAAATAAAAAGTAAGCTGGTTAAAAACTTTGATGATATGTGACATTCGCCCTCCAAAATGAACAATTTTGTGACCTTGCTAAGTTGATGGATATTCGGGAAACTTTCCTAGCATCTAGTGTGGACTGTGAGCGTGACTTCAGTTTAATGAATTCTATAAAGAACAAATTAAGAAACCGCTTGAAAGAAAATCATTTGGACATGCTCATGCGAATTAAAAGTTACCTGACTGATGACGGATGTATTAATCTTCATAGAGAGTTTATTTGGAATGGGCAAATGCTAAAGATCGTAGGGGAGAAATCATAATCATACTTAAATGAAAGGCACTTTCATTTAATGTTATTTTGATTACATTTTATTTTATTGAATTTTATTATTTTTTATTTTATTCCTATTTTGCGAATGGATAAAATCATGTATTAATCTTGATAGTCAATTTTAAATTGCTAAATGCTAAAAATTGTTTTGAGAAATGATAACTAAAATAATCATTTTCAATTAATGTTATTTTTATTTTATTTCTTTATTTTGCTGAATTTTATTTTACTATTTTTTATTTTATTCATATTTTTAGAATGGATAAAATGTTTTCTTTTTTAAGGATATATAATAATGTAAACAGTTTTTTAATATCCATTTAATAGTACCGTAATGATGAAGCTATCACCTTATGGAAATAATATTTATTAAGTATTTAATATTTATATATATTTAATTTTGAAGATAATAGCGCTCATAAAAATTTGCACAATTTTCACCATGAATCTAAATGTATGCACAACGAAAATTTCTTGCGCACACGGACTAAAAAAATTAGAGGGAACATTGCTAATAAGGTAGGTTGATTTTGGAACTGTGATCTTGTGCTAGTCTAGATAGAAAGGTATTAATGTATAAAAAACGTTGCACCAACTCATATTTGTGAAAATGATTGTATTTTTGAGGATTGTTAATTATTTTTAAGTTGTAAAATTGCCGAATTTTACGCGTAAATCGCGCGCACGGCATTCGCGCAATGTAAACAAACAAAATATCGGACCTTATTTCATCAAAATAATCAATTAAAATTCGGCTTTTCTAACAAAACGATGCTTGAAACTTATTGTAAATGCATTAAGATGTTTATTAGTGTATTATTTTGTATTTTTTAATGATATTTACCTATAAAATGTGTATTAAATTAAGTTATTTTATGATCCGTTCATTTAATTGTGTTTATTTTCAGATATTTCATAAAAATGGGTAAAAATCGGAAGTCTGCAGTGTTAACTCGAAGTGATAGTGCCAAAAAATTAGTGGCCAGCCTTCCCGTTTGGATAAAACAGAGCCTCCTACCCTCCGCCAAGTTACTCAGTACAGTTATTCCTCCAAAACAGCCACCCGGACTTGAAACACTATGATATTGCTAAAATGATAGCAAAGGATGTGATTGAGATCTGGCAGGCAGTGAACCCGCGGCTGCCCCTGTATGAAGAATATTATGTAGTGAAATTGGTGGATAAAGTGTGCTTCAAGAAAGCAAAAGAGATAAACAGGAAATCTCTTTCTACAGTCCAGGAGCAGAATCTGGAGGAAAAGCTGGATAAACTTTTTGACATTTCTGCTTGCACCTGTAAGCTACTGTTCGTCCCTGTGATGACAATGCTGTGAAGTGCAAGAAAGAAAATTGTCAAACACAGCACATAATCTGCACTCGTCCTCCCAGTAAGAAGGTAATGCTATTATTTTTTTAACTTTTAACTGGCCTAACTTAGTGGGATTAGGTGCCTTTTAAATGGAAGGAAATTCAATGCTTGTAATTGTAACTGAAAGTGGAACATATCTTACTCACAGAGTCATCCCAATTAAAGGTGCGACTGGAGTTGTTCTTGGTGAAGAAGTTGCTAGTGTCTTGGAGGAGTTTAATAGTGTTCATACCCTGAAAGCTGTCCTCCTTGACAACACAAATACAAACACTGGCTGGGAGGGAGGCCTTGTAACAGCTCTGGAAAATAAAATGAGGAAATTGCACACATTGCACTCCATCAGAATGAGCTTCCTTTCAGAGCTGTTTTCAAGCATCTTGATGGCAGTACCAAAAGTCCCACTGCTTTCACTGGTCCGCTGGGAAAACTCTGTGAAATTGACTACCAAGATCTGCCACAAGTGGAATTCACCAAACTCAGTGGCCCCCTGAATGACGTGGAATTTGCTGAGGAGACACTGAATGATCTCAGTAGCGACGAGAGGCTTCTTTTGGATATGTGCTTGGAATTTCCAGGGGCAAAGTCAACCCAAGATTTGCTGTCTGGAAAATTGGACCATTAAACCATGCAAGATGGTTGACTTTGGCAATTAGATTGATGTGTCTGTGGACCAGAGGTGCTTACCCTCCAGAACTACAGGATAAGCTTTATCAGGCCATCAAGTTCATTGTGGAAGTGTATGCAGTCAGTTGGTTTGAGATGAAAAGGGACAGCAAGTTCCACAATCAGCAGCTGTACATCTTCAACATGATCCAGAGGATCAAGCAGCAGTCTGAAGAAATCCAGGGTGTTGCTTTCAAGAACTGAAGTACAATGCTTTTGCCTTGCTGCCCGAGAATGTGCTGTACTCCATGATGAAGTCTGATGACTTGGAAGTGAGAGAAGCTGCTCTCAAGAAAATTCTGTCCATCAGGTAAGCATTTATTAATTTAAAAAAATGTGAAAAAAAAATTTGATTATGGGGATTTATTTATAAAAAAAAGGCACGAGTTCTATAAATCCTCATAATCGAATTTTTTTTCACATTTTCTTATCCCAATTCCCCCCTTCCCCTCTGATAATGGAAATAATCTTACCTTCTTTCTGAAAAAAAATTCGATTATGGGGATTTATAGAACTCGGGTTTTTTTTTTTTTAATTTAAGTTAAATTAAATCAGCAATTCTGAGACTAATAGGGATTAAATCTTAAACTGGAATAAAAAATAAATTAATTATTATTCTTTCAGAAGTGGGAAGCCAGCCAAAAAGAGCTGAAGAAGATCACAGCCATCAACATTGAAGCTATCCACTGGTCAGAACTAATCAACCTTTCTCAAAGTGGCATCTGTGAACCTGCTCTCACATAAGACTTTTCTGACCAGGAGCTTCAAGAACATTGCTGAATGGCACCAAGCTGAAGCTGCCTGATCTGCCTTCACATTCTCAGAGTGTTAAAAGGGCCGTGAAGCTGACATCTGAAGCTTCCCATACTGTTTATGGACTCGAATCAAGGCACAAACACATTCTGGCCAAAGCCTTAAGCCGCCAGATGAGGCCTTCCTTTGCTTCTAAGGGCTCTTACAGTGAAAATTATGATGATCTTGGGATCTAAATGTCTATTTGACTCGTACATTTTTTTTACTTTTTTTCTAAAAATTGTAACTTTTTTCAGGATTTTTTTATGAAAATAGCATGATTTTTTTCGGCCGAAAATTGCGAAAATGCGGTATTTTTCGGTACGTTTTTTGACGATTTTTGAAACGGTTTCCTCAAAAAACGGTTAAAGCTAGGGATCTGAAATTTTTGTCAGTTATTATCATATTAAGCCGACTATCTCGACTAGTCCAAAGTCGATATCTAAAAAAATGTGGAAAATCAACCTACCTTACTACCTAACTCTCTAACCTTACTTATTTAAAAGCTATAGACATTACCCCTACACTATTATTAGTTCTACTAACTTTCTACCCCATTTGTCACCTTAGAAACATCACCAGATTTAACTTAGCACCAACGATTTAGTCAGATATTCATGAAATCAGGGACAAAATTAGGGACAAAAAGTCCAAATCAAAACACCTGAATGAGTTTATGGAAAAACTGCTCCTAGTACATGTTCACTGCCCAACTAGAAAAAAATAATATCCTAGATTTAGCGCTGACAAATAATGCAGCTACAATTGACCACATTGTTATAACACCAACTATACCTCCGATCACAATGTCATGCACATATTCACAAACTTGTCTCTCCACAAATGTAAGCAAGACCCATGCCAAACGGACTTGCCATACTCTGACCTAAACCTGCACAAGTCATCAGACTGGACATCAATAAATAACTGTCTGAGAGAAATAAAGTGGGAAGATGAATTAGAAAACCTAGAACCAGAAGAATGGTTAGTAGAATACAATACCTGCAATCATCAGCATTATACAAGCATACACCAAAGAAAAACGATAATGCAAAGAAGCACCTGACAAAAGAACACAGATATTGAAGGACACTTATGAGAAAGAGAACAAAGCTATCTAAACAACTGACAAAGCAATTAAGTGATACAAGACATAGTAACATCCGGAATCAGATACTGATGTTAGAACTAAAGGAGTCAACCATAAGAGAGAATATTGATAATGAACACAAAGCTATTGGCACTATAAAGGAAAATAGCAAATCCTTCTTTAGCTATGCTAAACGCAAAGCAGTTATCAAAACGAGCATTGGCCCATTGCTTGCTAAAGATGGACTAACTCTCATATCTAATACACAGGAAATGGCAAACATTCTACAATCTCAATATGCTTTAAGCTGGAGTACTCCTGTAGTAGCAAAGAAAATAAAAAGTACAGCATTTTTGATAGAGAAGAAAATGACCAAGACAGACCATTATTGGAAGATATACAAATAACCACTAGAGATATACAACAGGCAATAACAGAGCTACCAGGGAGTTCAGCCCCTTGTCCAGATGGAATTGGAGCCAAGATTCTTAAGGAATGCAAACATACTTTATCTCTGCCTTTGAAAATCCTGTGGAGATCTTCACTAGACACCAGTAGAATACCACCAATCATGAAACAAGCAAATATTACCCCAATCTACAAAGGAAGCAAAAGAAAGGAAGGAAGCCAAGAACTATAGACCCATATCCTTGACTTCCCATATTATCAAAATATTTGAG